>RYFJ01002172.1:0-153805 GCA_003991445.1 Oryza meyeriana var. granulata
AGAGCAGAGAGAGATCAGTATTGTTTTTTTTGTGTTGGTGTTGTTTAAAAGATTACTTTCTCATATTTTGAGATTTGTATGGTAAAGAATGATTGACGGAATTCATGTGGATGTGTTATAGTTGTCGTGATGTGTGCATTTGGAAATTAGTATAAGGAATGTCAGAGTGGTTGCTAATTGTTTGATATATAATTTATTTTTTCTCATTCTTGTATAGTGAGTATTGTCAGTTGTTACATGTTATCAGATGGAGTTGATATCATCATTGCTGGGTGGAGGGGAAGAGAGAGGGAGAGTGTCGCGTTCATGATCAAACAGTGAAGTTTTCTAAATTATAACATTTGTCATTTAGAAAGTTGATATATTAATGGTGTGTCGTATTTATTCGTATTGTGGAATGGGGATAGAACTACTGTGATTTTATGGCCATTCTGACTATTTTTCTTTTTGAGTAATGTAGCCGTATTTTTTTGTGCATTAAACTATGTATTGTTATGTGTGCAGGATTTGAGGAGGTAATCTAGGTTGGAATACTTGCTGGATGGTTTTTTTTTTCGATATGCTGGATGTTCTTTTATGATACAATGAATTCAGCTGCAATTTAGAAAGGTTTTAGCTAACTTATGGGACGCCTTGTCGCATATTTTATTTGTAGCTTGCTAGTGATTAGCGGTAGATTTTATTTGAGTGGTGTGCTAGGGGTTGATAGGTTGAGTGATATTGTTTATCTTTGATATACTGTAGGATTATTGTTGATGTTTGATAATGCAGTTTGTCTTGATATACATAAAAATTGGCTATTATGTAGTTGTTGGAAATGAGCTGGTGAGCATTTCTTTTTGAGGATGCACCCTCATGGGCCAGGCGATGGTCATTTTTTGCGCGAAGATATTATGTTTGATTGAAGGATATTTTTTGCCACTTGCTATATGGTATTTGGATTTATGAGTTGTGCATATTCAGTGATGCTGTTGTACTGTGTTGTTTGAGGATGAAAATTCATTATATCATATACGATTTGGTAGAGGCGACTGATTGATTCTCCACTATTTTTTGTTAGTTGTTGGTCTTTAGATGTTTTGTGTTATAAGACACACGGATAAAATAGTTATAAAGGCTTGGTCTGTCTTAGCAAGATGGGGTGTTTGTGAAGTTGATCTTAGTATTTCTGTGTTGGGTGATGTAGAGGTTTTTGGTCTGCTGTGATTATTGGTTTGATGTGCGCTGAGGTCTGGTGAGTTCAGTGGCCTGGGGGTCATATGGCACCAGTTGTCTTTAGGCAGGTACTAGATCAGCTTGATGGATAAACTATTTTTGTGGTTTGATATTTCAATTGAATGTAGGTTGTCGCATTCTTTTTTGTTGATTGAGGGTTGTGGTTATATTAGGCCGGTGTCTGAATTGCCGCATGTGGGTTGTTTCTGGAGGTTGCGGTTTACATATGATAATTGATGTGCATTAAGGGTGATTCCATTGTATGATGTATGATGTATCGATGTGAATTATTTTTGTGTGCAAGAGTTCTCTGATTATTTTTTATATAATAGCGAAAGGAGCAGAGTATTTGATTTTCTGGATATTAGCGTGTGTAGGGAATGGATCTATCATAAAATATTCTCTTCTCTGCGCAGTTGGTTAGAGGTTCTTATGAGTTTTGTTTATATATGCTTTGTTAGGCCGCAGTCATGATTTGGATAGTGTGAGCGATGAGTATAGTCTGTTTTGTTTGCGTTAAGACTTGTTTTAAAAATTCTAGTGCTGACGTTGTATGCCTGTAGGTTGGCTCTTTGGATTTATTTCGTTCCCTGTGGTTCGCTGTTGAGCGGTGGTTAATAATTGTACTTTGATGATTAGAATTTGGGTCCTAAGTAGCAAAATTTTCATGATATAGGATAATATGATAATCTGAGCATATAATGCTGAGATTGGATTTATATTGAAGAGTTGTATTGATGCAGCTCAAATTTAATTGTGAATTTGTAGACAGGGATGGTTTATCTGTTTTTTTGTTGATGGCCTATTAGACATTAAAGTCTTGAAGGCGTATGTGTTTGCTGGAGATGTCAACAGTACTACTGAGATTTGATGACAGATATCATTCAGGTTAGTCATGTCATAGTTCTCGATTTGAGGGAAAATGGTCACATTGTTCGATCAGAGAAATTGAGGCAGTTGTTAGCACTATTATCTGATAACTGTGTGCAATTTCAGCCAACATGTGGCGGGGCTGCTGGACTCATGGCAGGGGCAACTTAGATGTTAATTAATTTGTTTCTTGCATAATATTTGTGTGCTTGCGTATATAATGTACTTTGCTATAAAATCCACTAGTTGTTGCTGGAATGTATTTGTAAACATCTAATTATTTTTTTCCTGTTTAGGAACAATTCTATTTATGTGGCAGTAATTATTTCTTATAGTATTTATTTAATCTTGGTAGTTGATGATGGATTTCTTACCTTTTTTTCCAGCCACTCGAGATGTTGGTTTCCTATATTCATATGATCTTTCTAACATATCCGGCATTAAGGGTATATCATCTAATTTATATGCCCCGGGCAGTTTTGTTTAGATTGATTAATATACGTTTATTCATGATTGGTTCTATTGTTTATTAGTAGTTACTCCTACAAAGATATTCGTGAATAAATTGGTTAATCTATACAGTGGAATAATAAGAGCTGTGTTTGTTGCACAGTACCTTGGCGGTTTTGTGTTGGCAAAGATTCTATGCGTTTGGTTATCAGGAAGGTATTAGTTCTGGACCTAATTATTTGACAGATTATATAGGTATAAGTAAGTTATTTTGTAGTTTTTGTGCTCGTATTTGTTTTGCAGTGCCTATTATTTTTGTAAAGTTGTTGTGCCCTATTGTTTTCATGTTGTTTTGTGGTCTGTGATTATGATAAGGCCATTAGACTTGATCTGCTTGAGTTGTCGTGGGTAAAGATGCTCATGCTTCCTCTAATTTTGAACTAAAGGTCAATTATTATGCTGGACTGCTGACTCTTGTAATTAATCTTTTTGCTAATATTTTGTCCTATTTTTAATGCTATGAAGTTGTTGCTCATCGATGTTTCAATTAATTGGAGCCAGAGTGGGGATTGTGATAGTAAAAGCAAGGATGGAGCGGCATAGTTTTTTTTTTTGTGTGTGTTTATAGGAGAACAATAAATGATATATTATATTTCAGGTAAAAGAGTTGTCTATTATAAAGTTAACATCTCTCGTTTTTTGCTTACACATTTAATACTTAGTTCAATTTAATCCATATGGACTGCCTGGAATGGATTGCAGTAGTGGTGATTGAGAAATACATGGATGAGATCTGGGACAGCTCTGCATGTCCATGTTTTTAATCAAAGTTTCAAAATGAATATTTGAGCTTCAATCAGCTAACTTTGTGTTATCCAACTCATGGTTGTTCCTCTGCTCAATGAATAAAAAAAAAATACATGGCATTTTCTGCATTGTTATTATAATGTTGTTCCACTTGCCAAGCATCATTCTGATATCTTAGCAACTGGATCATGACTGACAAATGACTATGTACACTGCCATTTTTGTTGTTTTCATTTGCTTTCATGGCATGAGGATCGCCATGAACTTTGATCCCATGTATGCGTCAGGCTCCAAGGTGAGAATCTGAATGATTGCTCAGCTCCAAGATAACAACTGCCTAAGATATTTTATTTTTCTCAGTGAGAATTGAGATTCGTCTTATTCGAAAAAAAATATGTAATTATTATTTATTTTGTGTGATTTGTTTTATTATTAAAGGTACTTTAAGCATGACTTATATTTTTTACATGTACAAATATTTTGAATAATATGAATGATAAACTTATTGTCCAAAAAAGCCAATGGTGTCGAACATTAAAATGGAGGTAGTATAGTTAGCCCTTTCCTATTGCCACTTATCGATTTGTTTTTTGTGCTCTTGAAACATTTCCTGTGACGTGCAGTCCTTTTGCCTTTTCTGTAAAAACGTTGTCCAAGTTAATATTGGGCCATGTCCATTAACATTAACTGATCATGTCCAGATTAAATTTATAAATGGATACACAAATGTTTACACATAAACTGGAAGGTAAGGATTTCTCGAGGAGGCGGATGCTTGTTGCTGTGCGGTGAAGCTGTGATGGCATGCAACAATTGTGCGTAATTAAATTAATTCAGTAATGCTTTTAAACAGTTATATTGCTAACTGGTCATGCTAAGTTGCGATTCAGACTTACTGCTTTATCAGTGCCTACATTCTTTTACAAATGCGTAATGGTCAGACTGCATTAGTATCCATGAGTTTACATACTAGCTGGTCTAACGGCCTATGCCATTTATATAATGAACGAATTACACAATTCCATAGTCATTTCCTTGTATTTTGTTTGACCCATATTAATTTGCGAGGCCTATTTAGAAACTGCATCATGACGCTTTGCTTAGTGCAGTTTTTGAGTTATCCCCTTATTTGTGCATGGTGCACTATGGACGCTTTCACTACATGACCACTACTGGTGTCAGTGCTGGTGGCGCTAGGACAAACATTACGTGGCTCTGTATGAGGCATGTGAATTATTCTATCTGGAATTATTACTATGCTGAATGAATTATTCTACAAAAATAAAAAGGAAACGGTTAGCTGTGCACCACGCTACAACCAGTTTTTGGCCTTTTGTGATGACAGCAAGTAAATCTGAAGTCAATTTTTTGGCTTTCTTCCATTGTTTACAGTGGCCCATGGCTGCTGACCGCAAGCACAGCCAATCAGACTCAATTACTCGTCAACGTTTGGGAGGTGCTCAAGGCAAGCCTCCTTTAGGGACAACATGGCAGGAAACCACTCCTTGAAGGATGAATGGAGCTCAAAGAGAATTACGGCCACTTCTTGTCTATAGCTTGGTTGCCATGTTATTGCTTAGTTTAATTTTCCATGTTCATAAAATGCTTGAAACAATTGGTACACGGAGAAAACTGGTGTCCTATTGCAATTGCCAGTATATGATTGCTCCAGTTGGCAACTAGGCATGACCACCAACGTGATCAAATTTTGGGGCACAGAGGGTTTCGGTAGTGGCTATTTTCAATATTTGGCATCTCTTCTCCATTTTCTTTCTTGTCATTGGTTAAATATATGTATAGCTTGCCCCTTCTTTTAATTTGTACGTTGGGAAATAAAAATTAATTAGTTGTATTTAATGATTTGTTAGTAAAGTAGGGAAAAAGAAGCTACAAATCATACAAGCATTCGTTCTTTTCTCAAAACAACAATAAGCAGCAAGGTTGTGTTTGGACTTGTGTCAACTAGGCAACCTTAAGCATGTTAACATTTATGTGGAAGTGGAAATCAACGTAGAAATCTGTGCTTGCAATATGTTAGATTTAATCCAAATATTGATCGTAATGTGCGTTGCATGTACTCAATTACTAGTTCTTGGAAGTAGTAAGAGTGATTATGGGCACAATGGTTAGAATTTTAAGTGGGGGATAATTGATGGACAAGTAGTATTTTAGAGTGAAAATCTTTGTGTAATAAATTTTAAATTCTAGAGTGAATTTTTTTTGGGACTAGGGAGTAATTTTTATGGACCTATTATGTTTTAAGTTACATAAACTAAGTGGTTTTAGGCCAATGTAGAATCAGCGAAGCAACTTTAGAGGATTCAACTTTCTAAGGACTTTTTACATATTGACTTTGTTTATAGGAAAGGGAGAGAAAAATATCACATAGAATCCACATTCCTATGGTACCAAAGGACATGTCTATCTATCATTGGACATGACTATACCTAACTCAAATATTTCTAAGCTAAACAAGTGATAACAAGGACAATCATCTCGGGGTCAAACATGCCAGCTTAATTATCAAATAAATATGTTATTGGTTGTCATAAGATAATTTACAGAATGGAGTGTATTTAATACTCCCTTGTTTTTTTAATAAACAACATTTTTTTTCATGACGTTTGACCATACGTCTTATTAAAAAGTGCAAATATAGAAAAATATGAGTCATATTTTAAAATTCCTTTAATAATAAACCAAGTCACAATAAAATAAACTATATTACTTAAATATTTTGAATAAGACGAATGATGAAAGTCGTGTCAAAGTCAATAGCGTCATCTATTAAAAAAAGACAGAATACTTATGACGATGCTATTGTGCTTAGAAATGAATGGATAAGTCATACAAGCAAAAGGAGATTTTTTTATTATTTAAAACTTTTTATTTTTATTTTTAAAAATAAACTCTCTGGAAATTTTATTTTTAAATCTAAACCTTTTGACCATGCCCAGTTAGACTATCAGTCACATTGTCACACTCATTGTTCATGGCGTGACAGTGTTATTTGGTCACATGTGGTACAAGCGAGACGGTGTGGCTAAAAGGTTTAGATTTAAAAATAAGTTTTGAAAGGGTTTAGTTTTAAAATTAAAAAATAATAAGGTTCAGAGAATAAAAAAATTCGAAAAAATAGGATGCAAGTGGTTAACTAGCTGGGGTCATGAGAATGGAGGAAGTATAAGAGAGCCCACAGAGGCAGTGGCCTCCTCTGCAGCAAAAACCAATATTTTTTAAATAATTTTGGCCCCACAGCTGCACTGACAATCTGATAGTGCACGTTGTAGTAGTTGGTGCAGCCCAGCTGAAGCACAGATACTACCATGGAGGATGAATTTCTTGCAAATAGCTTGCTAGTGCACATTCGAGAGTGAGATTGCATGGAACTACATCTACGATGATGTTATTACGGAACTTGAAAAACTGAAGAGCCGATCTGTAGTGCTAACTAATGTAGTTAGTATGGGCTGTCTTGTTTTTTTTTAATATATATATGGCTGCAAGTAGTACTTTAGCTAACAGTATGTTGGAGTGCCAGCATTAACCAGCATGTTTATCTTTCTTCGTCCCCCAATATTTGGTCCCATCCAGCAAACACACCACAACTACAAATATTTAATGGGGAATCTCACATCACCCAGCCATGCCCCGACGCCGACACACACAACAATGCCTCCACATACACAACGCTGGGGGCCCACTAAATGGCAAACACGCCACAAGGGGGCAGAAAACATAAACAAAACTCAAAAAGGGACCCACAACATTTCACATTACAACGATTATACACACACAAAGACATTGCCACCACCCAACACAAAAGAACAAGTATGGCACACATCAAACCCACTAAAAATGGCCAATACAAGACAACCACCAAAGAAAAAAAAAGAAACGACACAAACACTTAAAAAACGAACTTACAAGCAAACACCAAAAGATAGAAAACCTTAAGCACCAACAACAATGGAGCAAAGCATTACAGTCAACATAAACCAATCAAACATTACAACATATACCTCGACAGCACACACACACCAAAATAACACAAGAAACAACAAACACGACACACAGCAACAAGTTGTTTATTTTTTTATCTTGGCTTATGCAGTTTTTTTTGTGCTTGCAACAAAACCCTCGTGTTAGAGATATGCTTTGTGAAGATCATAAGCAACTTTTGAAGTTTGGTCTATGATCACTAAAGGCATAACGTCACTGAACAGGTTATATCGTGTCATCAATATTCACCCTCATCCAATTTAAAGGTTATTGTCGTGTCATCAACATCACCCTCATCCATTGAAGTTATTCCCCTTCATAGAAATATCAGGACACCGTAGAGCGGGTCATATGGCCCAATTTAAATAAGAAAAGATCCAACCTTTTATGAAACTTTTATTTGTTTTATTTGCTTTCTTGGTGTTATATAAAGGATTTCTCTTCTTTTTTTCTATATTTTTCTATTCTTGCAGGATTAGACAAAATGTCAATTCAATTATTGCCTTTTTTCTTGTCACGCATTTTAAAGAGAAACCTTAGACAGCAGCACACTAAATCAGGTATTATGGCTTTAGAGTACCACAAAACCACATCATTGACAAATTGTTATTAATCCACTCTACCAATAAAGTTCGAAGATCATATCCTAGTAGTTATTTATCCGCCATATAAGGTCGCACCTTATTTATAATTATGTATTTTTGTTTTGCTACAATATTGGCTAATTTGGTCATTGTCGTTATTATGTGTAACTCAACTATAATAACTAGGGTAGCGTATTATGTTAACTTGGACCATAATATGTTAGTTTTGAAAAGAAACCTCACATCATGAAATATAACAAGCCAAGATTTACAAACAGGCACCTCTAATGGGCCATGGTGTTGTAACATATGTTTTGTATGAAGGGAGAGTATATGGTTGATGAACCAACATCAACAACATGTTTTTGAGTAGTAGGTATTAGTTAATAAACTAGTGCAATATACCATTACACAAAATGAAATATATGCAACAACTAACAATGCCAATTTAAAACAAGCTGTAAAGCACATACCACTTGAACACATACACTAACCTATTGAAAATGAATCACTTTAGTACCAAGTGAAAATGCACTGAGGTTGATTTATATAACAAGGTTTAGCACTACATGCATACTGAAAAATTAGTATCTTAGCGTTATGTCATTTTGTGTGGCGCAATAAATTTTCAAAAAACGTAAAATACGACATATAAAGAGAAACAAAAACAAGAGAAATATGGGGGGTAATGAACTAAAAGAGATAAACTATTTTATTGTGTTAAATGCTCCAATTAATAGTTCAAGGAAGTAAAAATGGACTTTTTTTTTTTGCAGGAAATACACTATGGACTATAGTCATCTAGTGATTAGGGTCAAGAATAAGTTTATTGGACATGTGTTGAGGATGACTAAATTAGACTAGAGAAATAGATCTAGTGTTTTTTTTCAAGTACTAGTCAAACACAACTCCACACTATGCCATGCAAAACCCGTATGTGTGCATCCTAGTCACTCGTTAAAGAGATAAAGCTTAAGCTCACATAGTGTGGGTACTTTACCATTGAACGAACCCACCTCTGCATATACTACCTCTTCATATTAAATCCTAGGGGAAAACAAGCACACGTGCCAAAGCATAGAACTTGAAAGTCCAAGACTTGAACCTAACTAGGTAGTTTCTGAAGGTACTTTAGGATCTTGATGTCTCTCGAGGGGGTGAATAGGTATTTCTAAAAATTACAAAAACTTGTGGTGAAAATTAGAACTAATTGGATAGTCCGATCACGCTACGGACAATCCGACTATGGAGAAGCGGATAGTTCGACTGTGGACGAACAGTCCGGCCAACACAGAGAGATTGTAAAAACAATATGAGACCCAGACAGTCCGACACTACTCGGATTGTCCGGTCAACACAGAGAAACGACTATTGCAATATACCAAGATGTAAACTTAGATAGCTATTGCAAGTACACTTCCTACAAGAGAAAACTAGTGATAGAAAAAGATAACTAGAAAGTAAGGATCACAAATAGCTCAAGTATGTAAGCGGTAAATGCAAGGTGAAAGAGAGGAAATGAGACACCGATTTGTTTACCGAAGTTCGGATCCAACTGAAACTTCGGTCTCCAAGCAACCACCAAGGCTTGCCCAATCTCCAAGCGACCACCAAGATCCAAGTTTGGACGACGAGCAACCGCCTTCGAGAAGCTTGCTCTACCGAATCCCACCAAGATGAAGCTCATCTTCCACTCAATTTGCCATTTCCCTTCCAGAGGTAAGGTAGAACCTTCACAAGTGTTCTCGGGCACACCACACACCTTGGTTGCTCCCAGGATTACAATTCTCAACCTCCAAACACTCTCAACTCAACTCACTCATAGCACACAAGCTTTAGAATACAAAGAGAGAGTTGGAGTGGAGTTTTGCCTTCTAAACTTGATCAACAACACACTCAAGGCTAAAACTCTAGCTCAAAAGATCTTCAATTTTCTTCTCAAGCTCTTGGACACTCACAAAGGTTTCTTAGCTGAATAGGGGTCCAAAAAGTCTCTAAGTGAGTCCAACAAAATGCCCATTTATTGCCCCAACTCCTCCAACTAGCCGCTTTCTAGCCATTGCTTGAATCTACCAAAATTTGTATAGGGTCGGACAGTTCGGTACCACACCCGGACAGTCCGACTCTTTATGAACTTGCAATGGTCACTGAGCAACTAGCCATTGCACTATAAAGAGCCGGACAGTCCGACCATTGTAGGACTGCCCGATAGTGCCTCTCCCGGATTGTCTGGTACCAATCTTGGACTGTCTGATCTATTCATCTTCTTCGTCTGACCGAGATATCGTCTGGCCGCTCCAAGACATAGCCGAACTGTCTGGTACCGCTCCAGACTGTCCAACTGCTCCTGGACAATCCACTCCATTGTTCTTTGTCGATTATCAACCTTCACCCGGACTGTTCGACTATACCCGGACTGTCCGGCCCATACAAGTTGAATTGGACAATCGCATTATCCTACAAGTCCATTTGTACTAGGTGGATTGTCTGACCACACCCGGACTGTTCAGCCTATACAAATTGACTTGAACAATTGGATTGACCAAAATTCCAACTCGTACTAGTCAGATTGTCCGGCCACACCTGGGCTGTTTGACTCATGATCATCCCGGACTGTCTGGCACCATAGCGGATTGTCCGACACATTGCGATCTCAGGGCAACTTGATCTTCTTCATCCCATAGTTTGCCCAGATTGCTTCCACTTCAACTCTTTTGCTTTGATGCTGCTCATTTCTCATTCTTCATCATCACGGGACCTAATGCCTGCTCACAACCCATTAAACACATTAGTCCCTTAATTGTTTGTCATCAATCATCCAAAACCCACATAGGGGGTTAGATGCACTTTCAATCTCTCCCTTTTTGTGATTGATGATAACATGATTAAAGCTTACGAAAGATTGAATGATAATTGATTATGGATGCAAAGAGTTAGCTTGAGCTCTCCCTAAATGTGTGCATACAAATGAGTGAGTCACTACTACAGGAGGGATCATCAGTGCCGGTTGGGAAGGGCCACTAGTGTCGGGTCCCCAACCAGCACTGGAATTCCGGCACTGATGGGGGACTCCATCAGTACGGATTGAGACCGGCATTGATTGAGGTTACAGTGTAAAAAAGCAGCTGGCTCTACTCATCGGCTCGAATAAGCAGATGCATCGAGCTCCACCCCTCCCCCCCAAAGATCAAACACATCCACATATCATCACAAGAACAAGTCACATCCACAGAATCAACACATATCAAGACACATCCATAGATCATCCAAGAACAAGTCAAACACATATCATCCACAGAATCAACACATATCAAATACCTCCACAGATCATCCAAGAACATCACAGAGATTACATCGTGCCTTCCCAAGCTGGGGGGCCGCTCGGGATCCGCCCCTCTCATGTGGACGGGAAGTCGGGGAGAGGCAGAGAGCGAGAGGGGAGAGGCAGAGAGAAGGAGTCGCTCGTCAGCCTCAGCCCCAAAGGTGCCCACCAAACTCGACGCCGTCGTCGTCGCCCATCGCCCACCAACCTCGGCGCCGATGGGAAAGGAGGAGAGATCGACAGAGAAGATCAAGAGAGACGTGCTGGAGAGATTATCTCCAGCGAGGAGATCAAGAGATGTACTAGAGAGAGAGGTTGGAGAGATCGAGAAGGGAGACACGATATTTAATATGCCTCGATGCCGGTTCAGCTAGGCTCGGTTCAGCTCGGCTGGCTCCTCTAGTACCGGTTTGCAAAAAGAACCGGCACTGATGAGGACTCATTAGTGCCGGTTCTTATTTATACTGGGCAAGCGGGAGTGTGGGTGGGTGGGAAACCCCTATCGGTTCGGGGTTTGACCAACCGACACTGGTAAGGTGGTATATTTGAGCTGTTCTGTAGTAGTGAGTGAAGCTTATATGCACAAATTTTTGAGAAATGTGAGAGCTCCCCCCTATCCCTTTGCATATGTGGGGTGCCAAGTGTGATAAGACAGCAATTGAAACCAATGCACATCAAATCAAATTTCTCTCCTCTCTCCATTAGAATTTGGTCTCCCCCTTTATATCAATCTTTTCTTAGTCCCTTCCAAATTTGATTTAATTTATCTCCTCTTTCTCCATTAGAATTTGCTCACCACGGATTTAACTGATTTTTCTTTGGATTTAATTTGTGGCAAAATTGTCACAAGTAGAGGGGGTTACGGTCTACATGTTGGCCAACATGCACAGTGTCACGCCCGAAAATTTACCATAATTTCCCAAGGTGATTTGTGCATTAAATCCCTGTCCAGGAATCACCCGGGAGACACAAACTAACAATTTATTATACAAATCCAACATAGTATAAACGTCTAGGAAAAGTCTGCAGCGGAAAGACAATCTAGTAAAGCTTTAGCACCACTCCCACAGGTAGCTCAACTGGGGTATAAGCTTGGTCTCTAAGTCTATCTTCTCCATCGGAACGCTTACCTCTGATGATTGTAATTAAGCAAGACTGAGTACCACCCGCCGTACTCAACAAACCACACACGAAATGCAATGTAATGCAACAGGATTCAAAGGAGGCATAATAAGGTTCTTTTGCATAAATGACATTTAAAACCTCTCCAAACCCCTCCATACCAGGAGTTACCAAAACCGCTCCATACCTGGAGATATCCAGTTAGCCACTCTGTCGATGTTTTATATCGGTTGTATTGAATACGGGGCTTGTTGACACCGAAAATCACCGATCAGCGCTGAAGACGAGTTGATGATCTGGTTCAGTGCACTTGACACGCGAAGGCCTGGGAGATCTGCTTAGCTCCAGTGTAGGTCCTAAAGTTGAGGTTTGTGGGCGTGCCAGTCAATTTGACCTAGCAATTGACAAGGAGATAGAAAAAAGTTATATCATTGATCCAATCGGCCAACAAGCCGATACAGACTCCTTCCAGCCGATTGCCGATGGCACTTGTACATCGGCTAGAGAACCGATAATATAAAAAGATAGAAAACCAGCCGACTTCCCTCGAGCCGACTGCTTGACTACCGATAGCACTTGTGTATCGGCTAAGAAACCGATAACGATATAAATAAATAAATCAGCCGACTACCAATAGAACATGTGCATCGGTTGGAAAGCCGATGATAGTGTAGATAATCAAAATAATAATCAAGACAATGCAGTCGGCTTTGTCTAGTAAAAGATAACTTATCGGCTAGGCACTCCGATAGAACATTGCATAGACACCCATCGGCTTAATAAGGATAAATCTATCATTATCAATCTAGTAGGTCAAACTTAACTGATGCAACACAGATTAATAATGATAAAAGAACTTCGATGAGCCAATAGATCTAATGCAATAGTGATGTACTATACGATAACTTATCGGCTATACATCCCGATAAGACACTTGCATAAAATCTATCAACCTAGCAGGAATAACTTATCGCAGGTAGTTTAGTAGGTCGGACCTAACCGATGCAGCACAAACTGATGATAAATTATCCCCAGTAAGCCGATAAAATCTATGCACGCGTGATGTGATATATTCACTCGGCCTAAGAGATCAAACTTAACTGATGCAGCCGTAGACAGAATAGATACACTGTGGTAAGCCGACTACCATAGATCAGCTAGAATATCGGACCTAATCGTGGAAGTCCTAGCCGATAAGGTAGTCGGGGTAACGAGACTTACCCTCTCGCAGGAGTTCGGACCTAACCGATGCAGCCCGGCTCGAGAAGCAAGAACCCGTCGAAAAGGGTGGCGATGCGCCGAATTTGTATTGATCTGAGAGATAGTTTACATGGTCCCCGGGTATACATATTTATACCCCGAGTTGATACAGTCCTGATCGGATACGAAACAGGAGTTTCCTAACTATAAAAGGAAAATTAACAAGCCCTGATTGGACACGAGATCAGGTTTTCCTAAAAATTATTAAAGCTACCTAATTTATAGATAAAATAGTGAACTGCCATGCTGTGGTCTTCACGATTCCTTCCTCAATTCGGCTTCTTCTGGATTAGCTTCCATCGGCTGATATAGCCTCTTTTCTTAACCGAACATGATAACGAACCGTACCAAATTTTAGTGTTAACAGGGCTATGCCTCAGATCTAAACTCAATGGACTCGAAAGAACACAAGGAATTATACTGGTTCAGGCTCTTGATGTGAGGTAATACTCTGCTCCAGTTGTGATGTATTGCTTTAGCTGTATGGATTCTCATATGCCTCAGGGGGCTCCCTACCTCTCCTTATATACCGGAGATGTGAGGGTTACAAGATAGAAAACTTAGTTAGATATGACCCATGGTATTCCTTATCGGTAGATAGAGTAACCAGCTAGAATTATATTCCTTTTCTTGTCGTGTAAGATAACATGAAGCCGAGTCCTACTCTATTTCTAATTGTATTGGGCCAGCCCACCCTCTATCTGAGTGGCCGTAGTTGCCTTCCTTAAGGTACCCGGGGCCCATGGCCTGCATAGTAGCCCTCGAAACCCTCATAGTAGCCAATTATTGACTGGAATTTTGCTCATGGCAGTTTGCCTAAGCCTGTAAGCCATATATCGCTATGGACCAAGCCCAATGCGTGATGAGGTGTACTCAAAAGATACCTGCATTCCCAATTGTAATGGAAACCAACCATTGATCCTTATAAGGATATATCCTCAATACCTGAAAATAATCCAGATATCCAAATATATACATCCGACTACAGGCTTAGCATGAAGCATATCTGATTATTTTAATTGGTTCTTATAAAACAGCACCCGAATTGAGATTTTAACACAACCCGCTAGCGACCCAATACGACATGCCATTTAAAAACTCATATCTTTTAGCCCACTACTGAATAGGCTGGCCCAAGCCAACCAACCCAGCGCAGCCCTTTAAGTAGCGAGGAAAGAGAAAAAATTTCTCTTCTTTCCCAAATCACGCACCCCTTCGGCTTCCTGCGGCCGCGCCTCTTCGTTTCCAAAAACCTCGCGCTCCCCGCTCCCGAGCTTGCTTAGGGTCTCCGCGCATCAAGCAAGCCGCTCCAAACCTTGAACTCCTCCATCCCTGCTTCCGCATCCCTGCCCTCAAATCCACTAGGCCACACCCAGAAAACCCTAGATCAGAAGAAGATGTCGGCACCGCTTCTGACTCTGCCTCGCTGTCGACCGGGGAATGGCAGACTTCCGTGTGATCGGTGTCCAGGATGGCGCATATGGTGCGGGAGGGGGGCGCTGCCAGCGAAGGAGTTAATTGGCTCGAGCACCGCCGAGGGCGAGATTGTCCCCACGCCAGAGACCCACGAGATTGTGGTCTTTGAATCCTTCTTCTACCGAGGTCTCTCTCTTTCCTCTTGTGATTTCTTGCGAGGCTTGCTTGATTGCTATCAGATCGAGCTAGTGTACCTTAACCCCAACTCCATACTCTAGCTTTCCATCTTCGTTACGCTGTGCGAAACCTTCCTTGGTATCCTCCCTGATTTCAACCTTTTCGTTTCTTTTATCACCTCAAGCTGCAACCCAACAAGCAGCGGTCCCAGGTAGTTGGGGGGCCGGTCTTTAGCTCTGCAACAAGTTGAAGAAAGTGTACATTAATCTCCCCCTCAAATCTTCTCTGAAGGGGTGGCACCATGAGTGGTTTTACTGCTCCAATCCCACACTTTCTCTTCCTGCCTTCATCGGCCACGCCCCTAAGGTGCTCGACAGTTGGACCGGACTCCCGAACGACAAGGAGATGAAGCAAGTGTGTGTCCTTCTTAAGCTGTTGGTGGACGTGAAGCGAGACGGGCTAACCAGAGTCTGGGTTGCTTGAGTGTTCATTGCTCAGAGGATCTAGCCTCTGAAAGATCGTGTCCATCCTAGCTACGAGTATCAGGGAAAGGACGACCCCACTCGGGAGAGCACTGAGGTGATGACCATAGAGAAAACCGATGATACACTCTGTAGGTTCTTCACCAGCAGCATGGTCGAGACTCTGGAACCCCAAAACTTCTTGGTGCCATACAGCTTGAAGAAGCTATGTAGGCTCCCGTTTATATAACAGGAGACCCTTGTGTAATGATTGTACCATTTCTCTTGATCAAGTAGTTTGATACACACGAATACAATGCTGATAGCATCAAGGCACATACACTTAGGCCTAAACATGATTTTATTACATCATAATGCCGTGAAGGCATAATAGAGTCTTATGGAACCAAGGTCCAGAATACAACCAAAAGTAAAAATAGATAAGGCAGTGAATACATAGGCAGCGGCAATGCCATTGCCACATGCAACGACTGAGGACTAAGACCTACTAGGCACCATCATCTTTAGCAGCCCCTGGATAATGAGCATAAGGGTATTTATCGACTTTATCCTCAAACACTGATAGATATAGCAAGGGTGAGTACGAGATACCAATCAACAAAATAGCAACATATTTCACAACAGTCATCGATACCACTCGGAATATTTGTGAAAAGTTTGCCATACCATTGGATGATACCTCACAAAAATAACCAGTACCACCCATCATATTTGTCGAGATTATGTCCACATCATCTATCCCGACTACTCCAGATCGGAGACCGTTGAAACATGGATAAAGGAGGCACTTCGCTTGCAAAAGGAGAGCCCAAGGTTTTGCTCATACCATCAACTGTGATGATTCAAGCAAATGTCTCAAACAATGATGACACCAAGAGTGCCATTGTAATGCTATCGGACGATACCTCGCAAAAGTTATCACCCTGATCACCCGACATGTTTGTTGAGACGCTATCCATGCCATCCATCTCGAATGGTCGAAACTACTAGTCGAACCATGGGTGAAGGAGGCACTCAGCTTGTAAACGGAGGGCCTGAGGCTCTGCCCATGACATCTAAAACGATGATACATGCAGAGATCTTGAACAACGACAACAAATGACATGCCGTCGTCCAACAATGGAGGCATATGTGGAAGATAAGCAATATATTCGGAAAGACGTTTTCGACAAGAAGCTTAAAGTAAACCATAGCCCTCCGCTATGCTTGTGAGTTGGTAAAACAAACATAAACCGTGTTGGCCACAAGGGATGTGCATCAAGTTTCCAGCTCGAGCACTCTTGCAAGTGGTCAGGACCTGACTATGCTGCTGGTTTGCATAGCGGTCCTGCCACCCCTAACAAATCAATCTAGTTCAACCACCTAGCCGTCCAAATTCACTACTTCTTTGTCATAAGATTTAACTTGGCCTGAGCAGCTGCTTATACTATCGAGATTGTGGATGGAGACATCGGACAATCAAAGTACATCGGTAATTCTTATATCTCTTTCCTACTCGGATTGTCTACTCATTAACTACGTTTGTGAGAAGATAGTTGGGGATGGAGAAAGTACATAAATTCTACTTATAGACTAAAAAAGATTTTCAGAATTTCAGTTTATGTTACTTCGGAGCGTT
This sequence comes from Oryza meyeriana var. granulata, assembly GCA_003991445.1. Taxonomy (NCBI): domain Eukaryota; kingdom Viridiplantae; phylum Streptophyta; class Magnoliopsida; order Poales; family Poaceae; genus Oryza; species Oryza meyeriana. Next base: position 17,326 of record RYFJ01002172.1, read on the forward strand.
GCTTGGAGGCTTGTGTTGGTGTGGAAACACCTATAGCGAGAATCTGGAGGGACCCCCTTTGTGGGTTTGGCCTAGCGGATTGAATGTGCTCGATTCGTCGTAGGTAGCTAGTGAAGTAAATGAGACAAAAGGAATTATACAGGTTCAAGCCACCTGGAGGTGTAATACCCTACTCCTGTTGTGTTCTTGCTTCTCCCGGAGATTGCTTCCAAGCGAAGCTTACAAGAGTTAGGCTCTAGGAGCTTTGCTCCAGCTGGTCTCCAATGTTGTGGCTGGAGTTTTTCCTCTCCCTTTTCTCCTCTTTTTCCCTGTGTAACTTGGCTCTCCCCTTATAATCTTTGGGGGGGAATAACACAGTGGTTACACAATGCGAGTTAGGGAATTAGGTATGCTAAGTCCCGTCTTGTGCTAACCAGTAGGCCCGGTTGCTCATCCTCCTAGGGCCCCCTTTAGAGCAAGCGAGGATGGGAACAATGGCTGTTCGCCACTCGTCCGGGCGTGGCCGTCGAAGGCTTGCAAGGGAAGGCTGGGCTTGTCCCATTGACCATAGCACATGCCTGCTTGCCTCACATCGAGGCAATAAGGGCATGTCGAGACGGAGTAGGAGGCACGACAGTCCACCACACCGCCTGCCATCCCATGCCCCTTGTCAGAAAAAGGGCAATGATGGCTTGCAGTGAGGGGTACAGGGCCATCTTGTCTCCCACGCCGCACGCCGGGTACGTATACGTCTCGTCACCCTTAATGGATGAGGCGTGGGGAGACCGAAGCGAGGAGATGGGCTCCATCACGTCGTCATTAATACCCCTGCCTCTACGCGCTCCTCAAGCCACTTGGGAGGAGCCTAGCTCTAGGGCAGGGTGAGGTGGGCCCCGAGCTCGGCTTGCTGAAGCCATGAGCCAGGGGGCGCCTCAAGCTTACCCTGCAAGGGCGCGAGCTCGAGGCCATACTAGGAGGATTTCTAGTTTGACTTCGTGATGATCATGGGTGGCCCTCACCAACGTGGTAACGTGGCCTCGGGCCACCCCGAGCTGCCGGCAATGGGAACCTTGGTTCCCATTTCACCGACAACTTGTTATCTAACAATTTATTCAAAACAATCGATTTTAGAAAAATCAAAATAATGGAACAACTGATCTGATGACCAGACTAGTCGTTATCTCTTCATTGGTTGATGTCCTATCTTGACCAAATAAGGCTCAGGTCAACAACTCCACAACTTGATTATAAGCATATACTGGTCCAAAGGAGCCTACTAGTCGAAATTCTATTCCGATTAGACGTGTACCGGATCAGTAACTTCAAGCCTCATTATGTATAAGAAAGGATAAAAAATATAGAGTCAAGTCAAAAATTGTCCTCGGTCGAAATTCTAGGCCGACTAGATGAGACCCATAATGACAGCTCTAAAATATGACCACATGACATGTATATACCGAACAGCCCACGCAAGGTGACCCACCAAGCCAACAGAAGCCACATATGCTCAATCTCATCTAGTCAACATTGGAGGAGCCCGATAACAACTAGCAGTCGACCACCATACCCAAGCTTTACGTCGACATACTAGTAGACTAGATTAGGATTTTTCTCTCTATAGTTTGTACTCATGAGATTGATATAGTAGAAAACATCGGCCTCCTGGCCAAACAGGAGTAGGGTTATTACCTCTAAGAGGCCCAAACCTATATAAAATATGTCTCCTTGTATCTTCGTACCAGCCTTACCTTACGTTCTCAAATACACCGTATATACATGGATACTGCGGTCGGGTACCAATCCATCGATATTTATAGTAGCTAATACAATTAATCCTGCACTAATGACTCATCTCGTTTTGCATGAAACAATTAGCTCAGCCGAATCATCCCCATCGAATGGGTACCTCTGATGAATCCACCAACCAATCGTGCGATCAACCTAAGGGCTAAGCTTTTCATGCATAATAATGCCTAGATCTCCATGCCAAAGGAACCTTCTATGTTGGTTCTTTTATTTATTTTAGATTTTCTAGGTTGAATGTTGAACCTTTGGAATTAAAACTTCAAATTATATTATTATATTAAATATTCATATTTTTATTTTTGAAATTTGACTTTCAAAATTTGAAATACAAACCTTTTTGCAACCTATATCGTTGAAAAATACATAACATAGAGGAATATTCAAAATTAGTGCGTCTGAAATGAAGGGCTGGTTGGGATTACTACCAATTTTCATCCTACCAATATTTTGTCAACTTAAATAATGTCATCATAATGTTTGGATTGGTGCTAAATTTTGGCCAGACTAACTTTAGCTTAGTACTCTCTCCATTTTTTAATAGATGAAGCTCTTGACCTTTGGACATATATTTGACCATCCGTCTTATTCAAAAATTTTATGCCAATATGTAAAAGTATAAATCCAACTTAAAATGCCTTTAATGATAAAGCATATCACAACAAAATAAATGGAAATTATGTAATTTTTAAAATTATATAAATGGTTAAACTTATATTTAAAAGTCAACCACGTCATCTATTCGGAGGCAGCAGTACTATATCTTATCTATACTAATATAAAATGTACCAGTTGTTTCTTTTCGACATCCACCTAGAGAAGTGTACACAGATGTTTCTTGACTGTTAGATCCTTTGATCTAATGACGGCCCACGTCGTGAGTTGGATTAGCGCTGCAATTAGCACTACAATTAACAATCCATTCCAATCGCTCCCTCCGCACACCGCGCACCAAGGCTGATGCCACCACCGCTCCGCAACCACTGCTGCCACTCCGTCACTGCCTCCCGCGAGCACCAGTAGGCTTCCTCCCCCCCGCGTCTTAGTGCCCTCCCCTCCCCTCCCCTCCGCTACGGGCCAGGCGCGGTGTCCCCTCCCCTCCTCGTCTCCACGGCGTCCCCTTCGCACCAGGAACCGCCGCGCCACCGGACTGCGCCAGGCGTCCCATCCCCTCCGTGCCGGGCTGCTACTGGCTAGCCACACCTTGGTGCCCTCGCCGCGTCCTCCGGCCCCCCTGCCATGCCGGTGGCCCTCCGGGCTCCCGCTGTGCGGTGGCACCTTCCTCCTCGTCTCCACGGCCTCCCTCCGCCGCTGAGAACTGCTGCGCCGCTGGACTGTGCCGGGCGTCCCATCCCCTCCGCGCCGGGAGGCCTCCCCTCTGCGCCTCCGCGGCCTCCCCTCCGCGCCGGGAGGCTTCTCGCCGTGCCGCCCAGTTGGTGCGTACATTGTTCTTTAGTTTGAAATTTCACCAGCTTGCATAGTTATTATCTCAGAATATATTAGAAACATTTTTAACAATTATATTTAGCAGGAGATATCATCTTTAACTAGGCACTTTTTATCCACAAGATTACTTTTGTTTAAACAGATGTTCAAAAGTAGATTTTTGTCAACAAATGGGGCTGAAACGAATCTGAACTAGATAATGTAATAATTAGCTGATAACTATGTAAATACAAACTAACCAATTTTTAGAACATAGAATATGTCAAAGACTTAAACAGATACTATAATGAAACTATCAGAAAAACATAACTGCATGATGCGATTGCTTCGATGAACAACCGAATGCCAGGTAAGACAATCGACATTCCCCTGATTCGCACTTCTTTTTTTTTCTCTCTCATCTTCAATCTTGCCTTTTTTTCCCTCTGATCTTCAATCCTGGCTTCTTTTTTTTCTCTGTTCTTCAATCCTGGATCATGCCATGAATAAATACAGTATCCAAACCAGTTTCTCTTCTAATGACATACATGTTTGTGGTTGCTACAAACCGGTGCAATCCAATGAAAATACAAGAGCCTCTACCCAGAGACGTCACGGAGTCAAGTTTGTTCTCTTCTTGTTTTCACTTGTGTTAATGCTATAATAATAGTTTTTCCTGCTACATAATGCTATTTATCACTTCATGGTGCCATTTGTCTTTTTACTGCCAGACTTCGTAGGGAGATGTGTTGTTGCCGATGTTAGTAACTTAAATGCTGCTGAAGGTAGAAGAAAGCGTGTCAGAGAGAGTGACATCTCTCCTGAGCAAAAAGAATATAGGCTTCATAACAACAGTGAGTACAGGTAAGTAAGAAAGATGCATATACATCTCTATCAGGTACAACTCATGTATTTATGATCAATACATGTCTAACAAACTTCTGGAAATGCTAAGGCAAGCAACTATGCCACCTTTATAGAGGGTTGGTGTTGCCTACAATAGTAATGATCCCTTCTATATTTCGGTGTCCCCTGCAGATCCAAGTATTCCTGGTGATGAAGATATGACAACAATTTCCACAGGAAGAGATGAAAATGGAACACCTTCTAATGTGTGCCGTACCGCTACAAACGTCCCAGGTTCGTAACACCGCTATACAATGATTATGCTTTCTTTGCCGCCCCTCTTTAGTTCATGTGGAATATGGAAATGTGGCAGGGAGGACTCCTATGGGAGATACTACAAAATGTGCTTCCTTTGTTGGTACGCAAGCCTTTTCAGGAACCGTGACACCGAAAGGTAACATTTTTGTGGAGGCCATAGGCCCTGGATACCTCATGAGAAGCATTTGGGCTACTCGGACAGAGGGTGGACCTAACCTTGTAATTAGGGATACAATAGGACTCGGCATACATTACCTTGCACCATAAGGAAAGAATATAGTCCTAGTCGGGCACGTTGTATTCCTAGAAGGAAATCCATTGGTCGGAGTCCGACTGAGATTCTTACCTTGTAACCCTGTCCCACGGTATATAAGGGGAGACAAGGCGCCTCCTGAGGGCAGAAGAAATACAATCTTACCAGAGAAATCTCAAAAGTAATACACCACAACTGGACGTAGGGTATTACCTCATCTCGAGGGCATGAACCAGTATAAATTGTTTCATGTTCTTTTGCAATCCATCAAGTTTAGGTCTCACGAGTAGCCCCATATCTTATTGCCGATGTAAAATATCGACAGTTGGCGCGCCAGGTAGGGGTGTCGGCGAGATCATCTTCAACAAATATGATGGATCCAATCACTGGAGTCAACGGCATCAACTTTTTCCCCGGGCAAACAATCAGCTTCGGGAGCCTCGACTTCGTTGCCGATGAATTCGGCAACCTTACCCTATCCGACTCGGATCCGATCCGATCGGCTAGGGACCAAGCCGACTCCGCGCCGGTCGGCCTACGCAACGCTGCAGTGATCTTCGGCGACACGCTGCAGTGATCTCTAACATACCCGAGTCTAGGGACAACTATTTCTTTCGGTGTTCGACTCGGACTCGGTCTTGAGCTGGTCGAGATCGGGCTAAGAGAGGAGGAGATCGTCAATCTCCTGTTCGGACTCGGCAACACCGCGGATAACTTCAATCAACATCTGACGCGGCAGACTCAATCCTCTGGAATTCGACTCGGATACGGCTCGGAGCCACTCGAGATCCGCGATCCAGGGGAGGTTGGGGTCATCATCACACCGCTAAACTACTCCGAATCCGACTCCCAGTTGGACAGCAGCTCGGGAAGCTTTTCTCCACCGCACGAGGTCTTCATGGCGTCAAAGGAATCAACTCCAACACAAGATACACGCCGACTATGCGACTAGGAGGCTCGTCGACTGCATGAACAACACGAGGAGGACGCAAGACGACTGCAGGCCGAGCGTGATGCTCGCAATGACAATCTGCGCAAGGCTAGGTGGACTGCTCAACAAGATATCCTCCAAACCCTAGTTGGCGACCATGACGTCTTCGTACCCCACAACAGAACGTCGTGGTCGCTGCCACATTGTTAGACACCTTACAGTTCGGGCCTGACTACCAGGCCACCCCGACCATCGCAAGGATCAAGGCAATGATTACCGCTGCAGCATGCCAGCAGCGACGACAATTTAGGGACACTTTCATACCGTCAAACAAGACAGTTTCAGACACGACGGTTTCATCTGCTTTAGCACGGTGCCGAGCAGCTGGCCTCGGCCAGCAGCACTCGGAGTCATGACATACATCACTTGGCAATCCGAGTAACGATCGACAGCGGCATCATCATGACGACCGCTGCGCTAACCAGGACGCCCGAGGACAACTACGATGGGATCTCTGCCACGAAATTTACGTTCGACACCGAGAACACGAGGAGGATCAGCGCCGCCGACTAGAAGATGAGCGTGAGTGCTTCGGCCTCCACCACGAGCGATTTTATCGCCGTAGTCAGAGTCGGAGCCCTTACCCAGATAAAGGAGTACCGGCGTTCACCCACGAACTACAACAAGTCGACTGGCCGTCTAGCTTCAAGCCGACTGGAATAGAGAAGTACGATGGAAAGACCAACCCGGAGTCTTGGCTCACAGTTTACACCTTGGTAATCTGTGTGGCCGGAGGCGATCACAAGGTCATGGCTAACTACCTCCCAGTCGTCTTGGCTGACTCGGTGAGGACATGGCTGACGGGGCTTCCCAGGCGGTCAATTGGCTCCTGGGAGAACTCTGTGAGCGCTTCATTGCAAATTTCCAAGGAACATACGAGAGGCCATCTTCAGAGTACGATTTATGTCAGTGCCACCAAAGGAAGAACGAGTCTCTCCGTGATTTCATCAAGCGTTTTTCCGAGAAGAGGAACTTAATTCCCAAGATCAAGGGCGAGGTTGTCATCGCCGCTTTCCGCAAGGGAGTTAAGGACACCCCGTTCATCGCTAAATTCACTCGGAAGCCTCCAAGCTTTGTCAAAGTTTTATTCGACATGGCAAACAAATACGCCAACTCGGCCGACGCTATTGCCGAGGCGCTTGATGACAAAAAGGCATCTCGACAGAATGAGCGGAAGGACACCGACGACGCGGCCCCGACTAAAGTTGGGAACCGCAAACGCAAGTCGGACGACCTCATTGCGGCAGTCGATCAGAACCGTCCTCGACCTCCTAGAACCGAAGATTATCAGAATGACAAGTGACATGCTCGAGGGCTCAAAAGCTCAAATGCAAGGATGGTATCCCCATTCCCAACTCGTGTAATACCAACGCCAATTACATTGTTCAGACATGCGAGGGATGCCAATTTTGTGGGCTGCGCTGGGTATGTCGGTTTGGGACGACTTATTTAGTAGTAGGCCAAAGATATGAGTTATTAAATAGCATGTCCTATTGGGTCGCCCGCTGGTCGCGTTAAAATCACGATGCAGGTGCTATTTTATAAGAACCGATTAAATAATCAGATACGCTTCATACTAAGCTTACAGCCGAGTGTATACATTCGGGTATCTTGATTATTTTAAGGTATTGAGGATATGCCCTTATAAAGATCAATAGCTGATCAAAATTGGGGATACAGTTATCTCTCAAGTACACCTCATCACACATTGGATTTACTCCATAGTGATACTTGGTTTACATACTTAGCCAAAATTGCCTTAAGCAAAAATACTTCCAGCTGACATGATGCTGAAGAGTCTAATTTTTTGGTAGTATACTACTTGGGAAAGGCTAAAAGGTTAAAGATTTTTGACTTTATGTTTAATTATTTCATAATTAAGCATAAAGTCAATTAAGCATAAAGTCGGGGGTTACACCTAATAGGTGCGCCTATTCGGCCTACACTATTCATATTTCTCTATGAAGCCCTTCATAGCCTCGTTGCCAGCTGACATGAAGCAGAACTCGGGAGAAGAAGCACTCGGACAAAGAGTACTCGGGAGCAATGCACTCGGAAATTCTTCACCGTAGAGGATGAGCACTTGGCATCAGCTGTGACTCAACTATAAAGGTCTCAGGGGTTGCTGTGGAGGCCATGGGCCCCGGGTATCTCATGAGAAGCATTTGGACCACTCGGATGGAGGATGGGCCTAACCTTGTAATTAGGGATAGGACTCGACATACATTACCTTGCACGACAAGAAAATGATATAGTCTTAGTCGGGCACGTTGTATTCCTAGAAGGAAATCTCTTAGTCGGAGTCCAATTGAGATTCCTACCCTGTAACCCTGTCCCCCGGTATATAAGAGGAGGCTGGGCGCCCCCTGAGGGCAGAAGAAATACAATCTCACCAGAGAAACCTTAAAGGCAATACACCACAACTGGACGTAGGGTATTATCTTATCTCGAGGGTATGAACCAGTGTAAATTGTTTCATGTTCCTTTGGAATTTATGAAGTTTAGGTCTCACGAGTAGCCCCATATTCTTATTGTCGGTGTAAAACATCGGCAATTTTTGTTCCTAAAACTCTGGTGCTGCCATTAGGAATTATATATTAAAAATTATTTTGTGGAGGGTAAATGTTTAGTGCTCTTTCTCAATTATTAACATATTTATAGATTAAAAATTATTTTGTGGTGGTGAAATGTTTAGTGTTCTTTCTCAATTATTCTTTTCGATATGTGGCAGTTACACCAAATAGCATCTAGGAACATACTCCGCTTGGCGATATCACAAATGTAAATAATTCTAGGAAGAACTAGTACAGATCCTTGAGTGTTGAGCAAAAGAGTGCCTATCTTCAAAGGAACCGTGAGTACAAGAAAAGGAAGAAGGACGAGGCCAAAAACACAAATGAGACATCTTTGGTGGTAACAGGTTTGGAGTGAAGATATTCAATCAAAGTGAAGATTAAAGGATATTGATTTCTATTCTGCTTTACATGAACAGACTTCTATTTGCCCATGTGTGCAGACTTTCAATCTCACCAGCCAAATGTAGCACCTAGATGCCTACCATTCACACGGGATAAACGGTCTTCAGCAAGTAGGGTAGCCACCATAGCCACACCTACGACACAATGCGGATCAATAATAGGTGACATTCTATTTTATATTATTGCCCAACAAGTTTATCACACACCACCTTCTAATATGTAAGCTTCCATCCATACCTACAACCGCTCGGGTATTTCGCCGCTTGGTACAGTTACAAATTTCAATAGCACTAACCCAATGAGGAAGATAAAAACAATTGGTATAGTTCCTTGATTACTGGGCAAAAGGATGCTTATCTTCAACGGAACCATGAATACAGAAAAAGGAAGAAGGAGGAAGCGATAAAAACAAATCAGATACCTTCTGAAAGTACTCCAACTCCAAGACCACTAGTATTAGGTATGAAAAATAAATCTTATTAATTGGCTGCTGAATGAAGTCTATCTTTAAACATGAACTCAATTAGCAGGAACAAGTGTCTCCTTTCCAAAAACCGCTAATGCCAATCCTCAGGAAGATCTAATTTGTGATGGTGAAGGCATTTTTGAACCTTCAGCGACTACTTTGCAAGGTACATAATCTTCAAAAAAAAGGGAACATTTGCCTAAAAATGTACCAGTTCATCATTCTAAAAAAGAAGTCCTAACACTTGAAATAAAACAACACGTGTGGATGTGGAGTGCGTTGATGATGGCAATGACGATGATGACGAAAGCTTCTTGATGAGAGGAAGAGGTACATAAAATTTTATGTACTACATCAAAGAGATTGAATGTGCCAATACCTTGGAGTAAGCCACTACACAATATATATATATATATAAAACACAAACACGTACATACAGTTGAATCATACATTATTTTATTTCTTATTCATTAACAGGAAAGTTTGGGTGCAAAATTCAAAGCCTTATTCCATTAGCTTGACTCTCAAAAAGCTCCAATTAATACTAAAGGAGGATGAATTAATGAACCGTGATTGCTTTAACATGGCCATACGGAAGTTTATGTATGAAAATATCCAAACAATGAAAAAAACTCAATCAACAATATTGAAACAAGGAGCATTATCGAAGCATTGTCTGGACTTGTAATTTTGGGTATGTTTTTAGAATCACATATCTTCTCTCCTATGGCTCATATTTTTAAAACATTATTTATATCATGTAGATTACTACTGAGTTTGGATGACACTTGGACTTCCATAAAAAACTAGATATTGCACAACTGGCAAAGTCAGTTTGTAGCTGGTCCAAAATTAACTATAATATTTCAAAATGCAAATCTGTAAGATTTATATCATTTGCTCCTATATGCTCATGTTTTTGCGATCTTAACATTTAGCATTTTGCAGATTCTTGTACCAATAGAAAATGACAATACCAATATTCTGGTCATACTGGAACAAGATACAAGAAAACTCTTTATTTTGGACCCTACTCCACTTAATCCCTTTTATAAAAACAATTCAAACATAAGATATGTAAAAAAACTTTTATGGGTTGCCAAACACTTCAATATAGTGATGTGCAGAGCATGTCCTGGTTCTGTGTAGAACGAGGACATCAACCTATGTAGTCAAATAATCAATCCAAATATTCCAATTCATGACACGTAAGCTTTCTTCTAATATCTCGTCGGAATTATTAAATTAATTTCTCTTACGCGAATATAGCTAACTATACAATTATCTCAGGGACCTATCTGTTTACCTTGTTCATCTCTTTATACATAAATGAAAGAATGAAGAACTACAATTACCAGCTTTTAAGGTCAGTATAATACCACCAGTATTGATAATTTAGAATATTATATGTGATTTACTATCAAATAATTGCTTATGCAGTATGACTATAATTTAAGAAAATAATTTTTGGCATATCTGTTGACGTACCAAGAGAATGAATATGAAAGCAATATCTCTGACGACGCACGAGATATCCTAAAGTGTATTACAAATGCTCAAAATTAGAATTAGTTAATTAGGTGTATGCTATTTCTATATTATACCGATATTTTATTTTGGATATGTTTATGCCAACAACAAATTAATGGAATAAATCTCTATTACTCTTTTTTATGTGGACATATATTGACCTCATATATGTATTGGTATGATTAGAAATGGTTGAGACTGATTACTTGCTTTGTTTCCTTACGTATGTTCTTAATATACGGACATTATACTATTTCTTTGACTTTATATATACATCTAGACCGATTGTACAAAAATTAACAAAATTATAGCATCATAACAATAGCACGGTTATATTACTAGTCAAATTCGAAAGTACCCAAATTTGGCAATCCAAACAAGCCCGAAAAATTTGCAAACCAATTACCAAAACGCTAGTGGAGGTCGGAATCGGTGTAGGCCAACTTGGGCTCTCTCTCTATATATTGTGGGCCTGAGCTCGGAAGAGCTCCGAGTTCGAGCTCACCTCCGGAAGAACTCCTCTCGTAATAAAAGGTGAGCTGAGCTGAACAAATTAGGGCTAGAAAAAAACCGATACCCTCGCCTTCTCCCTTCCCGGCGCCGCCGTCGTAGGCCACCACCTCCCGCCGTCTGCAGGTCAATCCGCCCTCCGGGCTCGCCGTAGACCAGAGATCGGGCCAGATCTGCCGGTGGAGATGTCCGCAGGGACCGCCCCGGCCGGTCGCTCATCGGGCACCGCCGCGCCGCGGTACGCGCCGGACGACCCGTCGCTCCCGAAGCCGTGGCGCGGGCTGGTCGACGGCACCACCGGCTACCTCTACTACTGGAACCCGGAGACCAACATCACGCAGTACGAGCGGCCGCTGCCCCCCGAGGACCAGCTCCCTCCGCCGCCGCCGCTCCCGCCCCCGCCTCCCCGCTCCAGCCGCGGCGACCGCGACCGGGACCGCCGTGACCGGTCCCGGTCACGGTCACGCTCCCGCACCCCGCCACGGCGCGACCACAGGGACCGGACCCGGGACCGGGACCGGGACCGCGACAGGCGCCACGACGACCACAACTCATCCAGGTCGGCGCTTTCCCACCACCATCCTCCTCCGGCCGCCGCCGCCGCTGATGATCCCTCCACCGAGGCGTACCGCCGCCGCCACGAGATCACCGTTGTCGTAAGGATCTAACACCTCTTCTCGTGTTACATCTATTGTTTACTTACCTAATACCTACTTCTTGGTTGGCGTCCATGGTGCAGGGGGACAACGTGCCAGCTCCCATAACTTCGTTTGAGTCTGGTGGCTTCCCACCGGAAATCCTCAAGGAGGTAAAGCACCATCTACTTGGTGATGAATCCTGACAAACGGTCTAACACTAACCCTAACGGAGTCACCTACTAGTTCGGCAAGCCTGGTGGACTATAGACATGTTTCTCCTTATTCTTGCTTGACCCTCGACTGTGCTAAATCAGAGCCGGCTGCGGGTTTCAATTATTTATCTACATCTCTGTGGCAGATGCGATATTTGCTCCAAGGTGGAGCTAATGTCGTACATTGCCTCGCGCACCCCCTCAGCCAAATAAATGCGACGGGCTGAGGGAAGATGTCGTTGATGGAGAGTTGCCAAGGGTGGGTGAACATCTGAGGCGGCTCACCCTGGCTCATCCCCACTCCTACCGAGGGATTGCCCATGGCGCAAAGGGGCACCCATGAGGCGGCTCACCCTTGGCTCACTTCCACTCCCTGCCGAGGGATCGCCCATGGCGCAAAGGCGCACCCGCGGTGGCTGATTTTGTTGCTCTGCATCCAATCCTTGGAGAAGGCTCCACATGGATGGTGGGCCTCTTCTGGGGCCTGGCCATGGAGGTCGCGGGTCGCACCCAGGCTGTCAACGTCCATCCATAGGACCTTGCGGCAGCTGCTGAAGGGGCCTCGCACCCAGGCTGCCGGCGTCCATATGTAGGACCTGCGAGCAGCTGCTGAAGGGGCCCTGTGGATGAACGATCCATGGCTGAGCGAGGCTGCCTCCAGGGATGCTGTTATAGCCGTTTCTACTTCACCTTGCGTACGCAAGTCCACACGATGCACTTTCTTTTGTATGATCTTATGTTGAATTCATGCCCTGTTGACTCTTTGTTTTCATTGCTACAGAAAGTTTTGGAGAGATTATAGCATATGTAAGTTATATCCTTATTATGTCTGCTTTTGCCTTTCCCTGGTTTTCAGATACAACGCGCTGGATTCTCAAGTCCAACGCCAATCCAAGCTCAGTCATGGCCAATCGCCTTGCAGAGTCAAGATGTTGTAGCTATTGCTAAGACAGGATCTGGGAAAACTCTTGGGTATCTACTTCCTGGATTTATGCATATTAAGCGCCTGCAAAACAACCCGAGGTCTGGTCCAACAGTGCTGGTTCTGGCACCGACAAGGGAGCTTGCAACACAGATTTTGGAAGAAGCCGTTAAATTTGGCAGATCATCAAGAATTTCTTCCACGGTCAGTTCATTCTACTATGATATATTTGTTATAGTTGGTACTGGCATTCAACAGTATTAGATAGTATATACACTGGTTTCATTGGTTCATTTTGTTACTTCGATAAACCTTATTGACCAACTTGAAAAGATTTTTGACCATCATCAAAATGCTGATGAGCTACATAATTTTTCAAGCTTAATCATTTCCATTGATCAATTTTTTAGTTGGGTCTTGTCTTTGCATTGCCTAATTTTGGATTAATGTTCGTTGATCTTTCTTTAGTGCCTATATGGTGGTGCTCCAAAAGGTCCCCAGCTAAGAGATTTGGATAGAGGGGTTGATGTTGTTGTTGCTACACCTGGAAGGTTGAATGACATTCTAGAAATGCGAAGGATAAGCCTTAAGCAAGTATCGTACCTTGTTCTAGATGAGGCTGACCGCATGTTGGACATGGGTTTTGAACCACAAATACGGAAGATAGTGAAAGACATTCCTCCTCGTCGGCAAACCCTCATGTACACTGCTACTTGGCCCAAGGAAGTTAGACGAATTGCAGATGATCTTCTTGTTCACCCTGTCCAGGTTACCATTGGAAGTGTTGATGAGCTTGTTGCTAATAGTGCTATTACTCAGGTTTGTTACTTAATTGACAGACTACATTAATGATACTTTAAGATCTTTTATTCTCTCTGATCAGTTCCTTTGGAAATAAAAAAAGTTGGTTCTCTATGGATGTACTGTTTACCAAATAATCCCATCTTAAAGAAGCTATTCTAATTATCTTCTCATTGTCCTGGGCAGAATGTGGAGCTGATCACTCCATTAGAAAAGCTTAGACGTCTGGAGCAAATTTTGCGATCCCAGGATTCAGGTTCGAAGGTACTAATATTCTGTACTACTAAGAGAATGTGCGACCAACTTGCAAGGACACTTACTAGGCAATTTGGAGCTTCTGCCATTCATGGTGACAAGTCCCAAAGTGAAAGGGAGAAGGTCCTTAGCCATTTTCGATCTGGGCGATCTCCTATTTTGGTTGCAACAGATGTTGCTGCACGAGGCTTAGACATCAAAGATATCAGGTACTCAAATCTGTATTGGATGTCGTTTTTGTTCTCAAATAGATGTTGAAATAAAAGGGCTAATTATACCTTGGTCATTGTGCTTTGGCCTAAATGGCATAATTTTGAATGGAGTTCCATTTGAAAGTTTTTGTTTGATATTATATTCTTCAAATTTCTAAAGAAAAATAGAAGCAGATTCCTTTGGTTCTGTCATGGTCTTATAAGGCTGCAAGCATCCTAATTTACAAATTGACTACTTAGGAGCAATTTAAATTCTTATTTATCAGTATGATAAATCAATATCTTGACGACTCATGGACACACCAAGCTGTCGAGTGTTCAATTCTTTTGCAGTCAATAGGACAGCAGTTGTCTGTGCAGTAGGGTTTTTGAATCTAATTGAACTGCTGTCTATAGTTGTATTATCTCTGGTTAAATATACTAATCGGCATTGTTCTGCGTCCACTGCATAAATGCTGGTGCAAGTGTACCATATAATCTTGAGAACATAGCATTTTGTTCACCATAGTTTTTAGCATTGTTTTTGTGTATCATTCTAAACTTTCAACTACTACCAATTTTCCAGAGATGATTGCATGACAGTTTCTGTCATGATTGTCCCTGTGGTCTGATACCAGCATATGCCATTTGCTATATGTACTTATCTCACTCTCTGCGTCCCATGTTGAGGTTGCATTTTATTGAATTGCCTCTTATTTCATTGGCACAGGGTTGTGATCAATTATGATTTCCCCACTGGCATTGAAGATTATGTTCACAGGATTGGCCGGACTGGAAGAGCTGGTGCCACTGGTGTGGCCTATACATTTTTCTGTGACCAGGATTCAAAATATGCTGCTGATCTTATTAAAATTCTGGAAGGTGCAAACCAACGTGTTCCTCGTGACTTAGTGGACATGGCTTCTCGGGGTGGGCGTGGTAGGAAGCGTAACCGGTGGGCAACTACCCGCTCTGACAGGGGTGGTTCGCGCTCTGAACTGGATTCAAGGTATAGTGGAAGAGATGGACTGTCAGGGTCTTCTGGGAGATTGGAGAGTAGTCGCAGTAGTCGCAGGTATTTTGCTCACATTTTTATTTTTTGAATGGGAAGCACACTAATTATCTGTATCTTTTGTAAATGTTGTATGAAGACCCACTAGTTTCTATTTTGGCAGATTTGAAACAAGTTTGACGCAATTGCTGATAAAAACCACCGAAGGGTCTAGGCCCCTTTATTTTATTAAGGCTTGATCCGTGATTTTACTTTCTTTAATTAACTGGAGTGTTTGCACCTGAATCTTATTTTATTGTTGTCCATTGAATTTGTATCCTGCGACTCAAATGCTGGTTCTTATTGAATTTTTCTGCTTTTGACAGGCATGACTATGGTGATGATGGACGATCTCGCAGATCTGGGAGAGGTCGCAGTAGGAGCCGTAGCAGGAGTGATAGTGATAGGTACAGCCGAAGTCCTAAGAGGTCACGCCGCCATAGCCGTAGCAGGACTAGGAGTCGGAGCCGAAGCAGGAGCAGAAGTTACACTAGGAACCGTCGTGCTAGCCGCAGCAGGAGCCGTAGCCCTGGTGCTAGCCGTAGGCATGAAAGGAGTGCTGCTGGCTCTGGGTCTGCACGCCCTGACTCTGGGCACGTGGAGCGCAAAAGTGCACCCGAAGTGGACCCATCAAGAAACCATACAAACCACTCTGACTCGAAAGATGACCGTCACCCGGAGGATGGGAAGATGGGAAAGGTTGATCTTGATCGATCGCCTACTCCACAAGATGACAAGTCTGGCCCATATAGTCCTGCTTACAATGGAAAAGCCAGTCGCTCAGTGAGCCCCAGTGTTAAGGTGGAGGGAAACAACAATGCTGCTGAGGTTCCTGACAATCCTGATCCTACATCACCACCCCACCACGGCAAGACCAGGGAGGATGAGGAGGAAGGCATGATAGATGAGGATGGAGAGATAGCTGATGATCCTCGAGCAAGTGCAACCGTGCAGAATGGTAGCGATAATTGAACCTTCTGGTCCCAAAATACTTCAACGATGGCTGAGCACCACAGATGATCTGCTTGACAAAGCTTAGAATGTAAATTATCTGAAGCTGTGTCTTAGTCGAAACTTAGAAAATATGAACTGTCCGTAAGATTGTTATGTCTGGGTTGCCTTTCGTTATAACATTATACTTTGTCGACGCTGTCGGAGTAGAGCATGTGATGTGAAGTTGGTAGCTCTGTTATTTGTGAACCAAAACCGGAGGTGCAAATCAAGCGAGATCATGCAACGTTGCACGGTTATTTATGCTTTAAGATTGCTTTTACTCAGAATATGTTATGTAGTAGCTCACGATTCTCTATTGTTCGCGGGGGCTTAGGTCTCGGATCGCACTAGTGAGGGAGATCGTAGAGTGGAAGTTTAATTACGCTAACCCTACTGTAAAGTGGATGTTTAATTAAGCGTAAGTAAAGCGTAATTAGGCTAACCTAGTTGCATACTGGAAGTTTGCGTTAAGTATTTTTCTCTAGATAAAAAGGAATGAATCCTGGGAGGTGTTTGCATTAAGTAGTTTTCTCTAGTCCAAGATAAAAGCAATGAATCCTTGAAAGTGTTTGATGCAAACAAACGCACAAAAGTGCTACTACCTCCGTCCCAAAATATAACCATTTCTGGCTACGAATCTAGACGACGAATCTAGACGTCGTCTAGATTCGTAGCCAGAAATGATTATATTTTGGGACGGAGGGAGTACATTTTATTACATACGAAACAATAGGGAGGAGTCTCCATGGCATCTCTTACAATCTCAAAGGCGCACGCATTTTATGCGGCTAAAAAAATGCAATAACAAAAGGAAGATGGACATACAACCGAGCTCATGTAGACGTATCTGGTAAAGAACCCATAAGAATTACAGGACTGCTGTTTCTTGGTTTCCAAAGTTTATCTGGTCTAGCTTTTGAGATGATATCAGAGAAAAATCCAGATGATGAAGAGATCGATGGGGGCTGGCTTGCATCGCCACGTACAGCTTGTTCAAGCGCAGCCATTTTCCTGCCTTTGCTTGCAGCACCCTTACCGCAAGGGCATACACTGATTTTCCTGAAGCATTGCTTATGGAAGATTGATCCACACGAACCGCACTTTGTAGCTTCATCCTCCTGTAATTATCATAAGACTAATATCCTCAGGGATGAGGATAGAGACACATAGAAATAGAAAACAAAGACTTGGCAGCACACCTGGAACGGAAATATGAGTGACAGGGGATCATCGCAAGCTTGTCGAGCAGCACAAGGAACGCCAGAGTCATAGCACACAAGGCACTGTTCAGTGATGTGTACAAGTATCCTATTTGATATGGTTTGCACCTTAACTGGAAGTGCTGTTTCAAGCAAACAAAACAAAACTTGTATCAGTTGCTCAAATCCTCATTTAATGGCTTACAATTTTGATACTCCCTCCGGTTTTTAATAAATGACACCGTTTACTTTTGACACGATGTTTGACTATTCGTCTTATTCAAAAAATTGAAGTATAATTTATTTTGTTGTGACCTGGTTTATCATTAAAGAAACTTTAAGCATGACTCATATTTTTGTATATTTACACCAATTTTTTGAATAAGACGAATGGCCAAACACCGTAACAAAAGTCAACGTCGTCATTTATTAAAAGCCAGAGGTAGTACAATTTTTTCAAAGTCACCAATTGCTAGTCATTCTTGAACAATAAACACAGGACCAGCTACGCACAAAAAAAAATCTAAAAGATCTTACAATCCTAATTCACTATCCTTTTTCTTTTTCTGGAGTAAACTGCAGGCACATTTGGGGCAGCTGAAGCATGACTATTTCACTGTCCTTTGTTTTTTATTCTTAGAGAGAGAACACATGCATGCTTGTGGAAGCAGACATGGAAGTGCGAAGCAGATACAGCAGTATCCTCACTGCAGTTTCCAGTTTATAGTGGTGGTGAAGCATTTTGCAAGTAGTGTTCCATAGATAAAAGCATGAAGGGATATATTTTTTCAATAATAAACATGAAGGGATAAGCTGCTCGATTATGATTTGGTCATCTGGTGTTTTTGTAATTTAAAAGCAGATATTAATCTGATTGAGATGTCCATCATGCACAGATTCATTTCTTAAATTAGCCCTAACAACAGCAAATTATACGCATTTGACACTATGATCATTGATAAAGTCTTTATGAAAGAAGCACAAATTTATAAATGAGCAATACCTGCAAAAGCACCTTTTGAAAGATCAACAAGGTCACGGAGTGCAAAGAAGTCATTCCCATCAAGAAGGTATCTTCGAACTCCTAGCCCTCTAAATATGGAGTTCCGGAAAGGGCATTGGACACAAGGAAGCATAGCTGCTATTTTCTTCCGAATACTCATGATATTAAGTAGAGCTGGCACTTTCGCAAATAGGAAAGGGTTGACAGCACTTACACAGAGCATAGGCTGAAAAATAAAAATAACCATGTACTAAGTTTGTAGCGAAATGTGAGAGTAAAAATTATATTTCATGATGCACTCCAGGAAAACTGTACACATAGGCAAAAAGCAACTAACAAACTAAAGAAACCTATGCAGTTAATATATCATTACCTGGTCATAGATGGAATCCAAATACGCTTTTGCTAACTGGGAAATTGGATATAAAGAAAAATCCCAGTGGTGCAGGACTTTTGCTGGCAGAACTGCAGTATCATTCGTGTGACAAGAAGCACAAAACAACTGGCCAGTGTAAGCACAAAACCGAGGCTTGTTCCATCCAATTGTTTGCACAAGTTCTTGCAGCATTGTTCGCCCAGCATCCAAATGCCTATGGCATCCAGCACAATTGTAGTGTTGTAACTCTAACAACTGCCTAGTGGACTTTCGAGGTCTATCTTCCACAACAAGTGATATAGTCTTGCCCATTGAGGCAGAATCTTTGTGTGAAGCTCCATTGCAGCTTGAGCCTTTGGAATGTGAATCACTGCTTAGCCTTTGCAAAGATCTTGGAATAAGAGTTTTTAACAAGCTATACTCATAAGCAGGACTCCCTGGTGACAAAAAACTAACCAGAGGAGTAGGTGTTCCAAATGGATAATTCGAGACAAGCAAAGAACACAAACAGTCTTGAATTAGACTACTTCTCTCATTTACGACGTCTGGGGATGCATTACCAAATATTTTACTTGACTCTTTTTCAACATTTCTCCATGCAGGAGGCAGACTGAAACCTTTCTCAGCAAAAAAGAGCTTGAGTTGTTGGTAGAGAGCATAAAATTCACGGTATCGACGCTCAATTTTCCACTCATCTTCTCCGCTCTTCACTTTTAACAAATAAACAGTATACTCTCTGACCCCAACCATCCGCTCACCAAAAGAAACGTCACCTGTTCTTTGCTTTGCTCCCACAATCTCCACCCAGTCAATTTTTGAAGGATGGTGAGGAAGGGGATATACATAAGCATCATCTGTACCAGAAGTAGAGGCAGTGGTGCTTCCATCTCTGAAATGATGAGCTTGGGAAGAACTATTTACGCGATAATCTGTAAAAGATCCACTTTCATGGGGCTCCCCTGAATTGAGCAGAATCTGTTCCATCTCTTGAACCATATCATCAAATAAATGATTGTCATCAAGGTTGCCCACCTGAGTTGGGAATAGACATGTCAATTCAAGAATGTGTTTGAAAAATATTGGTTGGCGCTAGCGAAGCACACAATTTGATCAAGCAATAAAGCAACAAGCTGTATCGCTTTTATGTAGGTCAACTATCAAATGGAACAAATCTTAAAACGGTACAGTGCATATTGATTAAAGATTTCACCACTATGCATAGGGGTTTTGAGTTGTACTAGTCGAACTAGTAAACCATCTAATCCAAAAGACAAAGGTTTATTTTGATGTGTAATTTCAATATATTCAAGGTTAATGAAACTAAGTGTGGTTGAAGTGAGAAGTGGATGGGTATTATGAATTTGCTGCCTACAAGTTAATCGCTAAACTCCAAAAATAAAGATGAAATACACTGCTTGCAGTAGACATCCTCTGTTTCTTAGCAAGCAACCTTGCCCATCCCACAAATGCATTTTGCAGGAAAAAATATGCCAAATTAAGAGATCAAACATTCAAAACATCCATAGTCCAGATATAGATACGCAACTAACTAAGCTAGATGCTGTTAGTCATCATACGTCCCACCTAAAGCTTAATTGCATCCAAAAAGTAGAAATTGACCATTAAACCGTACAGATTCACCTCCTTCTCAGTTAGTACCTACAACACAAAAACAAATTCTTGGATGTTAGAGGCGAGAGAACCCACCTGGGTGGGATCCGGGCTATGCGGAGCAGCCGGCGAGCCAGAATCCGGCTCCGACCGCGGGAGAACAGCTTCTTCGGCCGCGGCGGGAGGATCGGACCGCGGCGGCGGCGGATGGAGGCGGGTCAACTGGTGGTTCTTGGGGAAGCTAGCGACGGGGTCGTCGAGGAGGAGGAGGTCCATCTGGTGATCCCAGAAGTCGGAGGAGGGGAGGAGGGTGGCGAGGGAGCTGGGCGTGCCGAGCGCGGAGCTGGCGCTGAGGTACCTGTCGTCCTCGGCGTCCGATCCGGCCGCCGATGAGCCGCTGCCCGACGCGGCGGCGGCGGCGGTGGATCGCCGGGCTGACTCCATGCTGGATCGCCGAAGCGGCCCCGGCTGCTAGGGGATTGGTGGTGTCGTTTCCTGGTGGTGGGAGAGGAGTAGGATTTGCAGTTTGGTCCCTGTGTTTTGTTACTATTTTGCTTTATTATGTCTCAGTTTGACAGGTCAGATCTCTAAGGTACGTTGCACTTACGCTGTTTCAACACAATTCGGATCCGAGCGAGAGAGAACGTGGCAGCTTGTACACCCTGAGACCTTTGGTGTTATGTTATGGCCATAGTATCTTAAAATCTTGACATTATCTCAGTTATAAGGAGGCTAATTGAACAAGAACTAGTATAGGAGATAATTACTTTGTAATTCGTATAGGATATCTAAACAAAGTTATTTTTATTAGACTTTGATAAGTACCAATATTATTGGTGCATGTAGAGAGAAGTTTTACTGATGTTGATGGTAAGGATTTGAAGGCAGCCTCTACGAGGCTAACAATCATTGCTTATCTCCAAATTTGAGGCAACTCGTTGGTCTCCAAATACCATTATAAGTTAATCCTTCTTGGTTTAGACATCGCTCTTGTTTGAGATAGAGAAGACAAATTAGAGGCAATTACCTTTTTCCTTGTAAATATTCTTAGGTCCTGTTTGCTTGTGCTTCTAGCTTTTGCTTATTATCTCGTTTTTCGTAAGCACACTTTCTAAAATAATAAATGAGATGTTTTTTTTACAAAAACTTTCTATATGAAAATATCTTAAAAAATCAAATAGACCCATTTTAAGTTTTTAATAGTTAATACTTAATTAATCACGCGCTAATGATAATTCTCGTTTTGTGTGCAGCTTATAAGCTGCAGCTAACCTTACAAGCGAACAGGGCCTTAGGCTAATTAGCTCTATTTGCCTCCAAATATAAAACAAATAACATGGTGTGCTTGGTACTCAAAACTTAAGTGGGAAAATTTTAGCACCTAGCACCAATCTTATTTTCCTTCCTCTCATTTACTAGGGAGAATTAGGGAGAATCTAGGCGTAATCATTTAATCTTTCTCAATTCCCCATTTAAGTCATCCCTTCTTATTCATTTTTCCACTTAGCAAGTCCTGTCTTATAAGTCGTACCCTACTACCGCCTCCTCACCTAGCAATGGCTCATCCCACTGACCCAGCGCAACCATATCTCCTCTCGTGCCTATCCTTCCTCTGTCTCCCATATACCACCTGATGAGGATATCCCTTTCAATGATACAACCATGCCTATTATACATCAAGGACCAATGACTAGAGCTCGAGCTTGTGAACTTAATTATCAATTAAAGACGTTCCTAACTTTACATACAAGTTCTTCTCCGAATTGGATGCTATTAAATTCTTGTGACGATTTACTTGTTCTTAGGAGTATGGGAGAAGAGCCAAAAATGGATATTTTGACTAGAAGATCGGACCACCCGTTTGGACCTCCGGGCAACACCGTATTGAACAAGTTAAAACTCTCTACTCCGGAGGGAAATGGGGACACATGAGTACTTGTTGGAAAGATCTCGTCGTCACTTTCATATGAGTCATGTCTCACCATCAGATTTGACCAGAGATGCTCACAAAATACCAAAGAATATTCAGAACAACAACTTGGACCTGAGCCTTGTATCTGGTAGAGCCCATTAGGGGTTCACAAGGCTATGGTTTGCTCCCACAACCATTCCTGATCGTTTTTCACCTATTTAAGACCTCTCAGACGCTGCTTTTAGGGTTGGGTTTTGTTTAGATGAAAGTTTAGCTTCAGTTACTTCCTTGTACTTGGCTAGACCACCCGAATACTTGATTCAGAACCCTAAATTCATGTGTATTAGTTTCACCATTTGGCAAGTACCATGAACTATTTCCTTGTCAACGTGTTCTTAGATTGCTAGTAGGTTCAAGGTTGTTCTTGGCACGGCAAGAACAACAACAATCCAAAGTTGGTGTACCAGTTGCTAAGAAGCACCACCCCTGTGGTAGTTATAGTTGGACTGTCAACGTCGACTTCTCACCAAATTGAAGTTTATCCTCCTCTCATTGAAAGATCGGGAACCCTTTTGCTGCATCACCACCTTTTCTTATCTGTGCTATAGCTATGAAGTTAACCTAGGGAATTACCTAGGGTTTGTCTCTCTAATGTCCTGCGGTCTGAACCAAATAAAAAAGAGAGAGCACAATGGAGTATACCACCTAAGCTTGATTGGATTCTCCAATTTTGTCTAGATAGTTTAACCTGAACTTAATGTGTGTGTGTGTGTGTGTGAGAGAGAGAGCGCAAAATGACCCTCATCATCTTCTTCAAAACATTGTGCAATGTCTATCCATGTTCCGCTCTCTCGCTCTCCCCAAAACATGGATGCCATTGCTAATTTTGGGTAGATCTTATGTCCTTTCATGTTGGTTGTATCAATGGATATTTTCTCTTTTCTCTACTAGTTCTTATATGCCACTAATTATTCCACCATAGGCACCTAATTGTAACCATCCAACCATGATGATGGCAATGAACCCTAGAGCCCACATTGCAACACGTTCTTCATCGTTGGTCATGAGAAGCTCTATTGGAGGGAACATTGGTAGCAAACATCAGGATGTGTTCGAGGTCTTGTTAAATACATATGTAAGTATACCACTCCCTGCATGCATACCAATACATCATGAACAAAACTATTGGACAAAGAACGGTGGTAATTAACTCATGCAGTGATGGTGCATTTGTGATTTTATTGTCTAATCTTAGTCATTCGATCTGTAAATGGATAGACCATGCCGCTGCGAATAAACCTTTTGCAAATGGTAGCTACATTAATTAAATACATATGTAAGTACACCACCCCCTGCATGTATACCAATATATCATGAACAAAACTATTGGACAAAGAACAATGGTAATTAACTCATGCAGTGATGGTGCATTTGTGATTTTATTGTAGTCTTAGTCATTCGATATGTAAACAGATAGACCATGCCACTGCGAATAAACCTTTTGCAAATGGTAGCTACATTACTTTCCATTGCCATGCGGGCAAAAAGATGCTAATTTGAATGCATCAATGCTTATCTTATAAGCACATCTAGGTCACATTCACATATTTTTTTTATTTTTTTCTGGTAGAATTGTCACCTAAGCTGAGCCAGGGATTTGAACCCCCAACCTTTCCCAACAAGGTGGTGGTTTCTACCACTAGGATATGCGTCCTTCGGTGATTTTAGTATAGATCTAGACATATTTGAACCGGGTTGAGCCAGTGGTCCAACCGGTCAGACCATGCAAACTGTGAACCAAGGTCTTGACCGGTTCGATGCCCAGTCTAATCCTAATAGCTATGCTCCCAATTGGAGTCCATTAGTTCTGCTCAAAGAGCCTAGCAACCATTGAGAACATTCAGCACAACAATACTCTACTGTATGAAAAAAAGTGAAATGAACCTCTAAATGGTAGTACTCTACTGTATGAAACACACCTTGCTACCGAAATGAATTAAGGCAGTTCTTTTCTGTTTTTTTAGTCAGAAATTGAGTTAATTAGAAACAAAAAGAACATCTCTTTTGGAAGGTATAGAATTTCATATTAGCCATGAGGCAACTTATCCGACAGCTCTTGATTTCCCTACTTTCTGAATTCTGATACTACTATTACTAATCAAGAAATGAATATGATGCGATGAAAAGTGTATGCATGTTGCATTACCTTGGAGGAGCTAGGTTGTTGCCTGTCAGGAATACCAGCATGCCTCAAGGAAGCGCTCCAGAAACAAAACAAAATGCAAGGTCTTGGTAATTAGATGATCAGGTTAACTTATAAAACTCCCCCTTCAACTGTAGATAGAGAAAATACACAAATGCTAAGTACATGATAATGTTTGTGCTTATTAGTTGTAGCATCAATTATTTGTTCCACATATGTTAACTTTGTTCAGATCCACACCAGAAATTTAGACAAAAAAATTCCAGAACATTGCCATTTTAGATCTTTTTAGTTAGGATGTACCTACCAAATCATCATAGAACTGTTGCTCTAAGGATCCATCAACTAAATCATGACACCACATAAGCTAGTATCTCCGTCCCAAAATGTAGCTATTTCTGGCTACGAATCTGGGCAAGTACTACAAAAAATTCCCGAGGTCAAAACACACTATGCATTCGTCGTCTCGTCACATTGCCATCGTCTTTGTCTACCCTCTCCCCTCCCGCGACAGCTCGGTGCAGCCGGTGACGACGGCCACAGCAAACCACCGTGTTGGCCAACTGCGCCATATCCGTCGCTATAGCCACCGCCATTGTTTGACATCGTCTTGCGCCGAGCTCCATCTATAAATAGACCAGCAGCCCTTCGCTCGGCCACCTTAGAAGCAGAACACCCCCGCCACCATGCATAGCTCTCAGCCTCGCTGTAGCTCCACCACACCGACCTGAGCCACTCCACCGCTTCTAGCCCCCAATCGACCAAGCCACCACCACCGCTAAGTTCTCCGAGGCACCATGACCTCGCTTTGCCCCTCGCCGAAGCCCAATCATTGCTAGCAGAAACACCCAAATCGACTGCTGCCGTCCCACCATTGCCACTGCCTCTGTCCCACACTGACATTGAAGGTAGTGGATGACTCCTTCTCCTTTTCTCCCCCTCCCAAAACAATGCCCTCAATCGTGGCCATATGTTCGCCATCGGTGAGCTTATCTCCACGGTGGACACCAGCGTGCAATGCCACCAAATTCTGCCGCCGTCGATCAACCTCCGGCGGATCCAAACTGTTCACCACCTTCCTTGTCCCCTCTGCTATCTGCCATGTACTCTGCTTCCCTCCACCCGCCGTTGTTCGCCGGATCAACGACGTCCACCGCCGGCCGTCGATCTCCCCGAGGTCAACCCCACACAGGTCCAAACTGATATGGCACGCCACATGGCTGCCACCTCAGCGCCTAGGGCTGATGCATGCAACCACACGCCCCTACCACCTCTCTTGGCCTGAGTGGTCTTGGCTCATGTGAGCCGGGTCACTGACCCATGGGCCCAGCTGAGGCGGCGCACGAGTACAGTGACCTAGTCCACCGATCTCCCTTGTCCCGTCCGTGGACCGAGTCCACCGTGCGCCCTCGTCCTTCCTCTCACTGACCTATGGGCCCCACTTGTTAGTCTAAGGAATAATCACCTGGCATATTCCTTTTCTAATAGTTAATAATCTTTATCTTTTATCCTTTATCTAGAAAATCATTTACCCTTCAAAAATTCATATCTCCTAATCCGTAAGTCCGATTGACCCGTTCTAAGTCCCTAAATTTTTTCTAAAATTGAGATCTACCTAATGGCACTATTAGTTATTAATAATAGTATTTTATTTCTAGGGTTTTGTATGGTTTTCTCTCTTTTGCGGATAGTTAAGGATGACCAAAATTATTTCAGACGTGGAATTTCAAAGACAAAGATAGAGGCAAGTCACTCTTTGATTATATTGCCCCTAGTTTATAAAATATTTTGTTTGCAAAACTGCATGCTAGTGTGCACGTTAATTTGACCAGCCTCGGTTCATGCGACGAACTGACGGACTCAGTAGTTGCACTGTTCCTGCTGGATGTTGATAAATCCTTATCCCTTGTCTCTCCGCTTGCGTGGTACCTCGGCAACCGTTCTCCATTAGTATGGGTACCGATGGTCCCACTAATAACACTTGTTTTGTCGATATGGGAAAATTGGGTTTATGAAACCTTTGGAAAACCCTACACATGGTGTCGGCTAGTTTGCAAAACAAAAATGGTTTGTGAAAATTTGTAGCGCAAAGTGATCGCCTGTGTAGTGGTGCTTCATATTTGCATATAAGGACCGATTTCTTGGGGAATTTCATCCGAGCATCTCACAGTGCGACCACATGGGTAATATGGGACGCCCCTGGCCAAGTAATTAGTGGATTAAGAATTGTTAGGTTGCTAATAGAAGAGGAGTCATTAGAGTGCCAAGAGTGCGATGTACCTACAACCCTAGATACATGAAATGAGTTTTTCTGGTACTTGGTATGGGACCCTTCTATAGGGCAATAGACTATCCTGGTTTGGGACCCTTCTATAGGGCAATAGGCTATCCTAGACTTGCTTTGGAAAAGTCTTGTCGCTAACCACCTCACTTGGCCAGTGTGGGAGTAAGATTGCGTCGTGTGGGTAAAGCTGCACCATTTGCAAAGGTTATGAACTATTCGAATAACCGTGCCCATGGTTATGGGCAAATGTGAGGTGATTCTCTTAGTGAAGGTTTGTTTGACAACGCTTTGTGAAAGTGGTTTATGGTATGAAAACCATTACCAGAATCAACCTTGGTGGCTGATGGATGACTTGAATGGTCTAAAACGTGACTGTGTGACCCAAGATGTCAAGTGGTATCATAGACTAGGCTTTCCAAGTGGAAGCAGTGC
This sequence comes from Oryza meyeriana var. granulata, assembly GCA_003991445.1. Classification (NCBI taxonomy): domain Eukaryota; kingdom Viridiplantae; phylum Streptophyta; class Magnoliopsida; order Poales; family Poaceae; genus Oryza; species Oryza meyeriana. Next base: position 44,508 of record RYFJ01002172.1, read on the forward strand.
ACTTTGAGATATAAGTAGCTGCGGGAGCTGGAGTTTGAGATATGGGATGAGTTGATGTCCTGTAGAGGACGAAAATGAAAGGAAACTAATGGATGAGAAAGAAGGTGAGAGCTGCCTAAGGGCAAAAGGCTTTGAGCCGGTGTTGCCCAGCAAGAGAATATATTTCATTGCTTAAATTAATCAATTAGAAACTGCTTGTCCACTTGAATTGTTGCAAGCAATTCACGAACAGGATTGAGGTGAGAGCCTCTTCCAATCACTTAGAATACAACTCATAGTTAGGTTTTTGGGAAAATATTTTCAAAAAAAAGTTTACAAAATAAACTCTAGCCATCCTTTGAAACCTGTATACTCACATTTCTCAATGGCATGCTCAGTACATAAGAACTCAATCACTAACTCAGCCTCATTCGTTGTTTTGTGTTGAGAAAGCCAACAACTCTTTGAAATGAGGAGTTAATCAATACAGAGTAATGTCTTTTTCTATATGGGCTTAAATGGGGTTTGGTTAATCGATCACATGGGCTCCAAAGGCCCATGTGATTGTTTTAGGGCCCAACTGCAAGTGGAATGGTTGAATATATAGGAGCCGACCATTCCCCGTGGAGTGTCTTTATTTTGCTTAAAAAAAACCTAAACGAGCTGTAGAACCCTAGTCATCAGGAAATTTAACTATTTGCCACTTTTACGTTTGGCAATTAGCCAAATACCCCTCTTAGTTTTGCACTTACAAATTTTCCACTGGAGATAGAAGATTTCTAATTATTTACCATTTTTGGCACTGTGGAGCACCACATGTGCATGCCAGCTTGGACAGGGCACGTGAAATGACCAATTTACCCCTAGTTCCTCATGCTCTCCGACCGCCCCCACCTGCCGCTCGTCTTCAACAATGCTGAGAGCTCCTGGAACCCCTGCCGCCTTGCGCCGGGCCCGACGGCCGTGCTGGTGGCTTCCTCGGGCAGCCTCGTCCTCTACCACGCGCCGGACACGGGCGCCCTTGTTGTCGCTAACCCACTCACTGGTGCCACCCGCGCTCTCCCCGCGCCGCAGCCGCCATAGAGGCACGGTGCACCGCAACTCCACGCCATTGCCATGTATGGCTCCCCCTACCACATGGCGCTCTTCATGGGGGAGCTCCCTCACCTGTTCATGGTGGTGTTCGACTTATCTAGGGACTCGTGAGAGGGCCTTGCCGTGCTCTCCTAGAGGTCCGAGGCCGTGGTCCCTGACACGCCGCCCTATGGTGACGCCGGTGCGGACGACACGGTCTACTTCCTGAGCAAGTCCGGTGACATGGTGGACACCAACATGCAGCGCAGTGCTTCGAAGCAGTACTCCTCAGTGGTCGTCCCGTCTGACAGCCCCTACGGCGAGGCTGTGGCCTACTTCTTGAGCCACTCTGGCATGGTCGTCGCCTGTGACAAGGCGCGCCACACGTTTGCCGAGCTCCCACGCATCTTCTCGGTCTACTTCGAGTACTCCATCGCCATCGTGCTGGCGGACTATCTCAACACGATGAGCCTGTGGGTGTGGGAGTTCGCTGGCGGCGCGTGGCGACAGGTGGCCGCGATGCTGCCGGCCATGTTGCACGCCTTCTACAGCAAGAAGGTTGACATCAACTGCGTCGGGCATGGCAACCGCCTCATGGAATGCGTGAACTCTTGTGAGGCCAACGGCTCTTCATGTGTGACGTGAGCAACAACCAGTGAAAGGAGCTCCCCAAGTGCGTCAATGTCGATGGTCATTTTGCGTGCCCTGTCCATGCTGGCATGCACATGTGGCGCTCCACAGTGTTAAAAGTGGCAAATAATTAGAAAAGCTTCTCTCTCTGATGGTAAATTTATAAGTGCAAAACTAAGAGGGGTATTTGGCTAATTGCCAAACGTAAAAGTGGCAAATAGTTATATTTCCCCTAGTCTACCCTATAATGCAGCAACTCGTTTTACTCATTCATCATGGTCCATCTCGCTCAGATCTAATGATTTGCTCCCACTCCCATCTCCTCTCTCCCTGTACGCCCCTCCCATCCCACCCCCTTGGGATGCCACCCCTGAACCCCTTGCCCTAATGCTCTTGTGCCCTCTCTCCCCCTCATAGCCGCCGCCAAGTCGTCCTCACATCGTCACTGATAAACCTCATGCCATCCCACACACTAGATCGATAGCCGCCTGGCGCCACACTCCATCGTCGACCTCCCCCAGTGCCTTGATTTTACATGTAGCCCCTGCCGACGATGACCAGGAAGAACCGACGTCCAACCCCAGCGCCTCGGCCAGATTTCGTAGTTTGCTACAATCTAACCTAGGATGTTTCTTCAAAATTCTAGAAAAATGGCTAGGTTTATAGATAATTCTTTTGTCTGCTCTAATCATTGTTTGCATAGCATCTGCATCACCAACATGTTTGTTCACCCCCTCCTTATTTCAAATATTGTCTTTTACATGGCCTATAGAAAGGTGATGAGCTTCGATTGTAGTCCTGCCTAAGCCATGTAGCTTTTGATGTTCATGTGTTCAGCCCTTGAGGCTTTGATTATTTCAAGTTTATGAGATTAAGACACACGAAATATTAAATTTTTTCCAAGCTGAGACAAAGTAATAATTTTTTTTGATTACAAAAACAAGTACTTTGAAGCAAATCTACTCGATATGAAACTAGTAAAGTACAAGGTTGATATGAAACTACTAAAGTACAAGGTTGATATGAAATTAATGCAATCTAACCTTGATATGGTTGACCGCCAAATTTCTGCCATATGTGCTCTATCAAATCTTCCTTGAGATGCCGATGTGTTGATCGATCACGAATAACCTTGTTTTTCTCTAGCACCTCTGCAAATCCATAGATTGGTCCCTAGTCAAGTCCTATTATTTGAGTAGAAAATTACCCTTGTTCATATGTGTTGTCATCCGATATCTCATAGGAACCTCTCTCATTAACAACTATCATGTTGTGCAAAATAATACAAGCATACATTATATCTGCTAGCTCTTCCCTTTCCCAAATTCGTGCCAGGTGACGTATGATGGCCTAATGTTTCTGCAAAACCCCAAAGGTTTGTTCAATATCTTTTCTTGCTGATTCTTGCCGTTGTGCATACAATTTATGTTAGCACTTTCTGGTCTGACGATTGATTTGGCAAATGTTGCCTACTCTGGATAGATATCGTCAACTAGATAGTATCCCATGTTATAATCTGACCCATTGAGAGTATATTCTATAGGATGTGGTCTTCCTTGTAGCACATCAGTGAATAATGGGGACTAGTCCAACACATTAATGCCATTATTTGAGCCAACAGCACCAAAAAAAGTATGCCAAATCTATAGTCTAAAGACGCAACTACTTCAAGCATTATAGTTGGTACCCCATAATCACCACGTGTGAATTGCCCCTTCCATGCAACTGGGCAATTTTGCCATTCCAAATGCATGCAATCAACATTGCCCAACATGACAGGAAATCCATGTGTCTCTGCAAACTGAAGTAAACGTTGAATATCCTCCTCAGTAGGCCTACGCAAATATTGTTGACCATATATATACCTCACTCCCTGAACAAAATTGATCATGCACTCTATTGATGTGCTTTCTATGACCCCAAAAGTCTCATCCATAAGATCAGCCTGTATACCATATGCCAACATTCACATGGAAGCGGTGCATTTCTGCAATGGTGAAAGACCCACCTTGCCAAATGCATCTCGTCTAAGATGGAAATATGGAGACCAATCACTGAGAGCTTCTACAATGCACAAAAATAGATGCCTCCTCATGCGAAATCTCCTACAAAACTGATCATCACTCTACAAAGGATTATCCGAAAAATACTTAGCAGCAAATAATCTGTTGTGGTCATCTTCATGATCTCCATTGATGTACCTGCGTGTGTAGCCCCCATGCTGATCAGAGGTGCCAGCTAGGTGTGCCATAAGTTCCGCTTCGAGTTGAGCTTCAAGCCGAGTTTCTAGCTGCCCATCCCCATTCCCCACGCAACCCTTCTCTCTCCCCTAAACCTAATCTCCTCTCTTACCCCCGCCGCCTTGCCGTCGCGCGGTCGATCCCTGTCGCGCCGTCGATCCCCGCCGCCTCGCCGTCGCGCTGTCAATCCCTCATCGCCTCGACTTCTTCGCCACCGCACCTCGCCGGCATCTCCTCCGCCCCCGCCTCCTCCCAGGCAGCATCCTCTGCCACCGGCCTGCGTCTCCCCATCTTCCTCGGCGCACCTCCTTGCCTCAGATCGCCGGACCGGACCGCGTGCCTGTGCAATGCTCGTCCCGACGCCCGCGCACCCACCCACCGTGCCACCCCAGCGCCGGCCTCCCCTCCACCGCCGATCTCGGGTGAGTCGTTCCCTCCACCTCCTCCTCCCCCTCCCCCCTGTCTTTGCAAAGCCGCTGCTTCTCTGCTTCTCTGCAAAGCCGCTGACTTATTAGTTTCTCTGTGAACTGCAATGTTTTTCCTCTTTCTCTGTGAGGGTGAACATAAACCATTTTAGGTAGATGTGGACATATCAGACATATGACCAAAAATTGTTCCTGCCTTATGGCATGTACTTTGTTTCAGAAGTTCCAGAGTTCTGTGAATGAAAAATCAAGCGTGCAAAACATCATGATGAGCTCTGCACTTTTGCTATGCATAACAAAGATAATTATGGGCAAGCATGTTAAAATACATTGTTCTCTTTGATCCTCATTTCCAATATGCATGCATATAAATAACAAAGTCTCATAGTCATAAGCTTGGTGCAAACATTGAGAACAATTTTGATATTCTCTTCTTGGTTCAGTCATGTAACTGAAAAAATTTTTACCTAGAATTGGCTGGCTGTTTTGCATAAGGCAAACATGTATTTACAGCAAGAATTGAACATTATGAGGGGCCTAATGAACTGAATTATGGCTATGCTGTTCTGTACATAAGCTTCCAAAATATGCCAGTGTGCAACACAAGTGTCACTCTTCTCTAATTATAACAATAATTTGATAAACTTACGTCCCATTTTCAGCCTGCAGTTTAATCTTGACTTTAAAGGGGTAAACATGGTTGTTAGGAGAAATAATTACTATTATGTTTTATAATAGTAAAAAAATTCTTGCTACTAATTACTAATACATGAAATTCTTATTTAGGTTATAATAGTACAGCTAAATAATTGTAACATACCCAAATTTCGACTTTCGAAATTTTAATCGAAATAAATTAATAAAAAGATCTCGAAGGTAGAATCCTATAGTTTCTAAGCAAGGGAGCAAAATGAGAGGTAGATTGACTAGTGTAAATCTAAAAAGGGGTATGCTAAAACTTTTATAGCCAAATTTTCAAATTACTCAAAAACTCACCCTAGGTGAAAATATAAAAATGCAAGAGAATATAAAACACGGCATAGGAATCCATACTACAAATTCCTAAAACCTTCCTTAGGTCAATTAAAAATGGAAGTAATACATATTCAATTGTGCATAAAATTTTTTGACTAAGTTAAGATGCTTAAGGGTTGGTGCATAAAGATTTTTAATAATTACTTTACAAAAATAGAAAATGTAAAGGGCCTAAATGCATATAAATAAAAGCTTGACATAAAAAGGTGGAGATAAATAAACTCACTACCATTTCATGTGCATGCTTTCTTTTGATTGTTTTTGGGTCTTAAAGTGCATTTTCATAATAGGATGCATATGCATTTGTATAGCCTAAGGAATTTCTAAAAAATAATTGATTTAACATAAAATCATGAAAAAATTCCTATGAGTACTATACAATCCATTTATTCTACTATAAATTTTACATGATTTTATCACTTCAATTGGTACTTCAATAAAATCCTTCAAATCAGCAAAACTAGGAAGCTAGCTAAAATAAATTGGCTTACTTCTTAAATTTACCAAATAAAAATGGAGGTTTATCAGGCAGTGCCCTTCTATCAAAGTGTGTACCAATTTGAACCCTACAACCAGAAATTTTTTCCTAATTTAATTCTCAAATAAACCACATAAAATGATAAGAGCAAGGGCCTAGGGAATAATTTGGACCGCAGAAAAACAAGGTCACCATGCCTATTTTACAATTTCACCAAAGAATAACCAGGCCACTTCTAACCATGCAATTTGGTCAGTAGGTTAAGCACATCCTCCTCTACCTCCAGTAATTTTCCCCAGTATAATAACCCTTGGTAACTTGGTAAAACACTAGTGTGAAGATTGCATGTTTAACAGCTAGCAGGACTTAGCTTCTAGAGGACTCCTCTCTCTATTTCACTTTCATGTGGACCCCACAAGACCACCCCTGGCCCACCTATAAGCTTCATCACTGCTTTGGACATTGTGTTTCACCAAAATTTCTAGCCATCCTCCTCACTTTCACCCAGGACATTACTACATAGACCCATTATTTGGTATCTAGACCTAGCCCAAAATATGTGACAAAATATTTCTTGCAAAGTGGGACCCACCCATGCCATCGTAGAAGTGGACACACCTTAGCAGCCACAGCCAACGTGCCCTCTTCTCCTTCTTCTCCCTCTCTCAGCTTGCAGAGTCACCTAGACAAGATCATCCCTAGAAGACTTTGACCATTTCGCCTCCGACCACGCCAGCCATTTCTCCTTCTCTTCCTCTTCACGTTCCTACCGAGAAAACCGAAGGAAGCCTCTTGGAGTCACTGGAGACAGAACCTTCTTCCCCATCACCGACAGTGTTTGATCGAGCCCGAGCTAGCTCCGGTGAGTGACGTCCTCTCCCGATCACGGGAACATGATTGACACATCCTGATCGTCCCATTTTCATAATACATTGCCCTAGGTTCGCTGGCTGTTGTCATGGTCGCCGTCGCCGCTGGACAGCCACCGCCATAACATCATCACTGTTCCGGTGAGCTCCGGCGACCCCAGCCCAAGCCACCTCGCCGCAAGCATCGTCTTGATCCTAGGAGACTCTAGCCTCAACCAATCGATCCGTAACGCAGTGTATCGGGAGATCGACGTCGTCTTCTTCCCCTCCGGTCAAGCCGCCGCCACTGCCGATTCGTCCTCTCTGGTGAGCCCCCGCTCGATTCTCCACTCTAGCACCTTCCCTTGAGCTCCACTAACTTGGTCGATGCCGTATCCCCAGTCGTTGTGGGCCAAAGTTATCTAATGTCTTCGCTCTGCTGTTTCCGCCACCACCGAGCTGCCGGCGCGTCGTTCTATCTTCACTGCCACCTATCCGCCTTGCACAACTGTTGGGTAAGTTTCCTGGAGCCCTGAGGATGCCGCGCATCCATTAAACCTCAATAAACAAGGCCGTATCTTTTTTTTGCCGAACTACCCAAAACCGCCGCCGCTAAGGCTCATCGTCGGCAATGCTCTGGTCACCTCCGGATGCTGCACGACCACCGATAGGTGCACCATAGAGCCCTCTACCTTTTCCCTTTTGGGCATACCTCGATCCACTGCGCCGCGATGGCGAGAACATAGCCGGCTGCACGCGCCTCTCCGTTGCCTGGCACGGCCTTCGTCTCTATGACGTGTGGGCTCAAACAAAACAGAACGCGAGGACCTAACTAGAAGTAATTTAAAAATGTTGGGTATCGATATGTAAAGACGCTTAGACTTACATGTGGACCCAGGGACCTAATTAGAAATAAGTAAAACATCAAGCACTATTAGCAGAGTTTCCTTTTCCACTTGCCTAGGGACCACGGGTTGTGTTTCCAGAAACCCCAAGGACCTTTTTGCATATTGGCTCTCACTTACCGGTGGACCCATGCAATATAAAATCTGAAAAATATTAAGAAAGGGATTAATGCATTATTTATTCAACTGAAAAATATGAAAACTTGCAAAATCCATAACTAATTCAATTTAACTCCAAATTAGGTGAAACAAACTGTGTTAGAATCACAAAATTATATACCTTATTTCTATAGATTAAAATATGGAAGAACTAATACCTAAAATACCTCAAAAATAAGAAAAAGAATAAAAATGCATACACACTTTACAAATTTTAGCCATTTCACATTCACTTAAATTTTGGCAAATCAAGATTTGAGAAATTCACAAAATATGGAACTTTTCTGTGGTAGAGTAATACTTGGTTAAATTTGCACAAGAGCCACTTTTATAAATTTGGAAATAGGTAAATGCCTTAATTAGGGTATAAAATATGTAATAACTTCTAAAATGCATAAGAAATTCATATTAGCTCCAAATAATATGAATCCAATTTTGTTAGCTTCATAATATCTGGCCCTTTATTTCTTTAAAGAGAAGATTACCTAAAAGTAATACATAAAACGCCTTTAGTATTGGCGTAATAGATGAATATTTTGTATAAGGTATAAAATGTACAAAAGAATTTCTAAAAATCATAGAAACTCCATTTTAACTCTACATGAAATACACCCAAATGGCAGTAGGCTCACAAGACATTCTTCTCAAAATATGTATAGGTAGATTTCATAGAAACATAGTCCTAAAACACATGTATATTAAATTATATGTATAGATACCGTATAGAAGCTTAAAACTTATAAAATTAATATCTCCAAATTGGAAGTTGATAAAATAGAAACTTCTTCACTAAAACTCATCAAGGACCAGTACCAAACCACTGCGTAGGTTCCACACATTTTAAAGTAATTTGGACATTTCATATTATTTTGTAACTAGACGTATTCGTGTATATGTCTTCTAAAATTTATATCTCCGAAATGCAAAATAATAAAATAGAACTTCCTTCACTAAAAATCATCCAAAACCAATACCTACCCACTGTCTAAAGTTCACACTTAGCAAAACATCTCATATAGTATCTTTAAAATCTTTATAAGGTACAAATACCGTATTGCGTACATAGAAGATGTTAAATTCATAACTCCCAAATAAAAAGAAATAAAATAGAAATTCTTTCACCTTAATTCACTTTAGGTTAGTACCTAAGCACTGTATAAACCTCTTTATATTTTTGCATTATTTGCTATTTATTCGATCGTACGTTAAATTCTTCTTAGAGAACAAGTTCAAAATTGGTAAAGGAGTGGAATAGTTGGTGCCTAGGGTATTCAAGAGTAAGGCAAGTATTCTCCTCTCTTCCTTTGAACAATTTGAATCCTATGTTTTGGGGAATGAAATGTGTTGTTTGCAAAGTTATATGCGTATTTGTAACTATCGGTATTTAAATTATGAAAATTGGTAGTTATAACCTATTTGTTGCATCATGATCAACCTTGAAAATTTGTATTTCTTGTTGTTTGTAACATTAGACTTGGTTAGAGCACTTCATTTGTGCTCATTTGGGGCTATATATGCTTATACTTATGCAAATTGCTTAGCCATGCTTAGTATTATGCTAAAATAGATTGTGATCACTTCATAAATGAGATTTTGGGAATTTTATAACTTCTGAATGGAGGTGAAGTCTCTGGTTATTTGTGAACTAAAATGATGGAAAACGTGATTTTAGACTTGGGCGGCAAGTTGTGTGCATATGGAGTAGTTTCACATCGATAGAGGGAGTGTTCGCCTAAGTCGATTAAGAACTGAACTCTATGTCACCCTCTACTGTTTACCGTACAACCACATGCGCCAGAATGGGATGGCCTTAGCTCATTAAGTTATCCAATGTGTAGCCTTGCACATGGTAGGCCGAAGTAGTATAGGCTAAGTCATGCTCACATGGTAACAGCGTTAGGCATCTAAGTCTGTCCAATATAACGGTATAGTGCCTCGTGGGGAAACAGAGGGCTTACTTTGTTTGCCGCCACGGCGCTAGGTTAAGGCATGGGTCCGGCACCTAGCAGCTCTAGGGTTGCTCCTAGGGTGGATTCCCGCTTGCCGTCGCTAGTGTAAGGCTAGGCAGTGAGCAATGTAAAGGCTTCGTTGTGACCTCTATACTGCACTCAATGTGTAGAGTGTGGTAGTGCTTCATGCAGCACAAGACAAATTAGAGAATTTACATCATGTGGGTAAAGCTGTATAAACTCTGTAAAGTCAAAACTAATCGGTTAGCCGTGCTCGCGGTCATGAGCGACATAGGGATGTGTCATGAGTATAGTTTTGTGCTTTACAAATGTGTTTATGAAATTGAGATATGGATTGGGAAATTTTGATGACTTGTTACCGGGGAGGGTAACAAGTGTGATACTTATATTATGTTGATCACCTTCTTTACCTATTATATATGTTTTATTGTTTTGTCAAATACCATTGCAAATGTTTGTGAACGAAAATTAGCTTTATGCAAAGATGAAACTACAAATGCCCTCTCCTTGATTTAGAGCTCGCATGTAGTGATATAGAATTATCCTTGCCAGTATATTATGTCGGTAATGTACTGATTTTTGCTTGTGTTATTATTAATCTTTGCTGTAGGTTGAGTACTATGGAAATTCGTTGCTTTTTTAGGATTGATTCTTTAAAGGGTCTACCCCTAGTTGGTTGCCTGTGGTATGGGTAGACATGTTTTCGCTGGATCATATTATTTGACCGATTGGCCTATGTAACTCTGAAGTTGTAGATTTAATTTATTTACTTATTCACCTATTTATTCTATACCATTGCTTGAGATGAACGTGTGAGACTAGTACTTTTCCTAGGAGCTAGTCAAACACAAGTATGAGCTTGAAATAATTGAGATATTTACTTAATAGCTGGTGTGGATCGAGTCCTGTGTGACATGTGGTCGATTGGTTGCCACCATCGTGTGGTTTGACGGGCATATCTCGGGGAGGATTGGTAAAAGCTATTCTGTTGAGTATCTCATTTATTTCACGTTTGATGCCATGAGTTTGTAACGTATTTGTGGTTCGCGACGTCAAGTCAGCTCTGAGGTGGGGTGGTTACTGTATTTATTTGGTTTTATTTGATACCTCACCACTCTAATAGTTAGCATTGACATGACGAGCCGCAAACTGCGATACAAGTCTCAGGGTGGCCCTCACAATAATAGTATCTCCTATCATGTATTCCAAAATTGTACTTTATTTCACAAATATCTACCCTATAATTTACTAACAGCAGACCTCATTCCTCGTTTCATCATTCTTCAAATCGTATGGCCCATATTCATCTGCTTCAATCCAACGTCCTAGATCTTTGGTCTTGTACACCTCCCCAAGATGCGCCCATAGACCCGCTGTCCATCCCCATCCCCCACGTAACCCTTCTCTCTTCCCTAAACCTAATCTCCTCTCTAACCCCCGCCGTCTCACCGTCGCGCGGTCGATCCCTGTCGCACCGTCGATCCTCGCTGCCTCGTCGTCGCGCAGTCAATCCCTGTCGCGCCGTTGATCCACATCAATTGAAAAAGATACGGTCTAAGCTATACCAGGTGAATGGAATAAAATATATCCATATTAATTAAAATTACCACTCAACAAGCGTTCAAAGCACAAATAATCTGTTCATGTTGTTTATCTATTGCAGGGTGTGGTTGACGTAATCAATTCTGGAGAGACAAGGGGTTCTGAGGTTGGTAAGAGGATTGTTCTACCGCGCTCTTTTCCTGGAGGTGATCGCGACATGTAGCGAAGGTTTCTTAATGTAATGGCTCTTGTCCAACGCTTTGGGAGTGTGGGACCCCAAAATAGGACCCTCTGTGTACATGTACTAACCCCAGAATCACGCTAGCACACACAGTCACAAGAATAATATCACAGCTAACATCACGAAGGAAACCAAACTATTTATTAATAAATTGACTATGAAAAGCCTTATGGCTAAAGTTTACATTTATTACGCCACGAAGGGCCTAAAGAAAACAAGATAGCAGCGCAAATAAAATAAATATGTAGAAGCTCCACTTAACATGCCACAGGCAGTCAACTGGGGCACATGGCCTATTCCTCGTCTTCAGCAGCAAACTCCTCTGGGAACAGTGGAAACCGTTCTTTTGGAATTGGGGGGAATTGCAAGGTAAGTACATGGAATACTTAACAAGTGCACAGAAATATGCATATGCACAGCTGATAAAGAAAGGCTAAGATTATTTTGCATAACACAGCAGTTGCAGTTATAAACAATTTATAAACAGAGTTAAAAACAACACTTTAAATAATGGGTGTTACCATCCAATCATCCACACAGGACCCGTCCACATAGGACCACATAGCTAAATTCACTGCACACGGCATCATTACAGCATCATTACCATCCCTTCTTTTCGTAAACTACCCCTCATTTGAATTCACCGAGCATGTCCATGACCGCGGACGCGGCTATTCGAATAGATTAGTTAAACACTTTGCAGAGGTTGTACAGCTTTACCCACAAGATACATCATCCTCTTAACGGCCATGCGCAAATATCACACTTCTTATTGTGTGCGGCCAAGGAATCTGTAACAAGGCCTTTTAGAAACTCTGCCTCAACACTACCTTCCTCCATGAGCCACCTTTCCCTCACACAGACAAGAAAGTACCCATGGCTAAGCATAAAACCTATCATCTAACCACCTGGGCCGGCAGTGCCAAGACTCGGAATCCTACTGGGCCAGGTCCTTCCCATTAGGATATGTGGTTGTACGTTAGGCTCAGATCATTGGCTTATGAAGTGAAGTCCTTAATTGACCAGGGCAACTTGCCAAAACTACAATAGCGCACAGCTTCACATTAGGCTCACACAGAGACCTAACCTAGTAAGGATCACACAGATACCTTACCCCCTAACTAAGTTCACATAGAACCACCCATCACCCCAGTTCGAAACATTTTATCCGCCCGTGGTTTACTACACGGTGCAACACATGCTACCGGAAAGATAGCACACAGCCACACAGTTCAAATAAAACAGTGATAAGTATATCATTAATCATTATTATATTTTGCTTGTAAGACGACTTGAGTGGGGCTAAGCATTTACTACTCTGTCTTGAGTTGACCCCTATGTTCAACTCACAAAGGCTAGGGTGACAAGGTATCACAGGATATTCAATAATCAAAGGCATGGAATAGCAACAATCAGATCATACTACCCATCGATAATTTATAAATAAAAATGATGCAGGTTTCACAATAAAACAGTTTGTAAATTAGGTCCAATATGTTCAAAGGGTGCACTTGCCTTGCTTCAGGTACTGTCCTTGCCCTGCGTCTTCTGCGGCGAACTGCTCCTCGGCTTCCGCGTCTATACGTTCGCAACAGAAAACAAATAAATAACAAGAAAACAACATAAATAACATCAATTAAAATAACCAACTGAACCAGGAGGTAGTGCTCGATTTTAGAAGAATTTAGAAAAAAGAACGGGTCGAATCAAAGTCCGGATGGATGAGATATGAACTCCGGAAGTTTAAGAACGGGGAAAAACCTAGGAGAAAAGAACAAGGAATATTCTAAGAATATTCTTTGGAATTGAAATCAGAAATTGAATTATTTTTTTAAGGAAAAAGGAGAGGGGCCCACTGGTCAGTGAGATGGTTCATGATAGACTCGGTCTACGGACCAGAAAAATGAGAGGTGCGGTGGACCTGACGATGTGGACGCCACGTGGCGACACGTATACTGGATTGGATGATGTGACGATGATGTGGTGATGACAGGGCGAGATCTAGTGCCGACGTGGCGAGGTGATGTGGCAAAATTGGATTAAAGAAATCCTACGGCTGAGATTAAATCTAGGAGATCCAACGGTGTAGATCGAGTGGAATTTTTCAGACGCGGGGCCCACGTGTCAATGCCACTGAGGGGACACAGAGCATTGCCGGCCAGCCGGCTGCCTCAGCCACGACCGGGCGGCGGCACAGGAGCAGGGCAGAAGCAGGACAACGCATCGGGACGGCGTCTGCGGCAGACCAGCATCGGCGGCGCTAGGCCGGGGAACCGGAGGCGAGCTCGGCAGTGGTGGCGTCTGCCGGGGAAGCAGGACGCAGGCGAGGACGAGGAGGGAAGCCGGCGCAGGGCTGGCGGCGATACTCACCGGCGGCGTCGGTGGCTAGGGTGGGCAGAGGCGACGCGGCGCGGCTGCGAAGGAAGATGGCAGCGGCGCTGGCTTCGGGAGAAGAGGAAAAACGACGACGGCTGCACATATATATAGGGGCGGCTCGCGGCGGTTAGGGTGGCGCTGGCTTCGGAGTCCTGCGGCGACACGGCGGAGGAGGCGCGGTGGCATCGGCGCGGGCCAAGCCGCGGCGCGGCTGCAGCAACGGTGGGCCGGGCTCTGGCGGCAGCGCAGGAGCAGGCCGGGCTCGGCGCGGGCCAGGCCAGGGCGTGGCACAGGCCACGGTAGCTGGGCTGGCCGCGGGAGGAGGAGGAAGGCCTTTAGCCTTCCTGCCGAAGGTAGAAGAAGGGAGAAATAGAGAAAAAGAAAGAAAGGCAGGGGCTGAGTGGAAAAAAGAGAAAAAAAGAGAAAGGAAGGGAAAAAAAGAAAAAATTGCAGCGGTTTTGTGGAAAATTACCGAATTCGGACCCTTTGAAGTTGTTGGGATTATTTGGAGAATTAGGAAATAAAATTGAATCACTGGGGAAAAATAATTCAGGAAACGAGCTCCACTTCCGAAATCCAAATAAACTCGATTGAGAAAACGGAAACAATTCACACCGTAATTAATTATTTAATCATATTAAATCCTTTTTATTACGAAATTTTTCGTTAAGCTGTTTGAGGCGAATAAACTGAGGTGGATTTTTGCAATCGAACAAAAAGAACGGAAAACGAAAAAATCCGGACGTGACAAACCTACCCTCGTTAAACGGAATCTCGACCCCGAGATTCGGACAGGCTTGGGAACAACTCGGGAAACTCTACCCTCAGATCATCTTCACACTCCCAGGTTGCTTCTGCTTCTGTGTGATGACTCCACTGAACCTTACAGAAACGGATGGTCTTACTCCTCGTGGTTCGCTCTGTAGTCTCGAGGATCTTGATTGGATGTTCATGATATGTCAGATCTGGTTGCAAATCCACTGCCTGCAACGGGGTTTCTTCTTCTGGCACTCGAAGACACCTCTTCAACTGCGAGACGTGGAACACATCATGGATCCCTAACATTGATGGCGGCAGCTCCAACTGATACGCAACTTCTCCTCGACGAGCAACGATCCGGAACGGACCTACATACCTCAGGGCAAGCTTTCCTTTCACTCGAAACCTCTTGGTTCCTCTCAATGGGGTTACCTTCAAATAGACATAGTCCTTCTTTTCGAAAGTTAAATCCCTGCGACGGTTGTCTGTGTAACTCTTCTGTCGAGACTGAGCTACCTTTAATCTATCCCTGATCAAAGCAACTTTCTCTTCGGCTTCGTGGATCACATCGGGTCCAAAAACCATTCTTTCTCCTGTCTCATTCCAATTCAAAGGTGTTCTACATGACCGCCCATATAAAGCTTCAAACGGTGACATCTGTACACTCGCCTGATAGCTATTGTTGTTGGAGAACTCGGCATAGGGTAGATTCTTATCCCAACTAGAAGCATAGGCTAAAGCACAAGCTCGGAGCATATCCTCCAAAATCTGATTAACTCTCTCTGTCTGCCCATCAGTCTGTGGGTGATATGCGGTGCTGAAATTAAGACGAGTACTCATTGCCTCATGCAAAGCATGCCAGAAGCGAGAGGTACTGAGTCCCTCGATCTGAGACTATCTTCCTAGGCACTCCATGCAAGCACACTATCCGGTTCACATATAGTTCTGCCAACTTGTCACCTAAGTAGGTTACTTTGACTGGAATAAAGTGAGCAACTTTGGTGAGACGATCTACAACAACCCAAATGGAGTCGTATCCTGACTGAGTCTTGGGCAAACCTATGGTAAAATCCATGCCAATCTCATCCCACTTCCATTCTGGTACTTTCAATGGTTGTAAAAGTCCAGCGGGTCGTTGGTGTTCTGCCTTGACTCGCTGGCAGATATCACAAAGTGGTACATACTCTGCAATCTCTCGTTTCATGCTGGGCCACCATAATTTGCCCTTGAGGTCTTGATACATCTTGGTACTACCGGGATGGATGGAATAACAGGACTCATGTGCCTCTGACAAGATAAGCTTCTTGAATTCTGGCTGATCCGGCACAACTAACTTCTCCTGCAGCCATATAACACCATTCTCATCTTCAACAAATCCTATGGCTTTTCCTTTCTTCATGTTGAGTTTGATTTCTTTGACATTTGCATCATCCTTCTGAGCTTCCTTGATCTGGTCTTCCAAGGTGGGCCTGACCTCCAGGTTAGCCACATACCCTTGTGGCACTATCTCCAAACTCAACCTTTCAAACTCCTGAAAGAGTGATAATTGGCTCTCTTGAATTTCCAGGTTGCTGCAGTAGACCTTCCTGCTTAGGGCATCGGCAATAACATGTGCCTTGCCTGGGTGGTAGTGGATTCCCACATCGTAATCCTTGATCAGCTCTAACCATCTTCTCTGTCTCAGATTCAGATTCAGGTCATGCTGGGTGAAGATACACTTTAGACTCATGTGGTCTGTATACACCTCACATCGGTTGCCTATCAGGTAATGCCTCCATATTTTCAGTGTGTGTACCACTGCGACAAGCTCCAAATCATGGGTCAGATAATTTTCCTTATGTGGGCGTAGTTGTCTTGATGCATAGGCAACCACTTTGCCTTCCTGCATTAGAACACAACCAAGTCCTGTACGAGATGCATCACAGCAGATGTTAAACCCTTTGTGGATATCAGGCAAAACCAACACTGGTGCTGATGTCAAACTCTTCTTCAGGGCTTCAAAGCTGCGCTGACACTCTGGTGTCCACACAAACTTCTTCTCTTTCTTCAACAATTGCATCAGTGGACGAGCAACCTTTGAGAAGCCTTCTATGAATCTTCTGTAGTAGCCGACCATACCAAGGAAACTGCGAACCTGTGTCACGGTCTTGGGCAGCCGCTAGTTGATAACCGTACTCACTTTCTTTGGATCAACTGCAACTCCAGCAGTGGTCACAACATGTCAAAGGAATTCAACTTCTTTCATCCAAAACTCACACTTATTGAACTTGGCATACAACTGGTGTTCTTTTAGTTTTTCCAAAACTAGCCTCAGATGATGCTCGTGCTCTTTCTCATCCTTGGAGTAGACGAGAATATCGTCAATGAAAACAACAATAAACTTGTCCAAATATTCCATGAATACCTTGTTCATCATGTTCATGAAGTAGGCAGGGGCATTTGTCAACCCAAAAGACATAACTGTGTACTCATAGAGCCCATATCTAGTGGAAAACGCCGTCTTAGGGATATCCTTGGGTCTGATCCTAAGCTGATGATACCCTGATCTAAGATCAATCTTAGAGAATACACAGCTCCTTTCATTTGATCAAAGAGACCATCAATCCAGGGCAAAGGATATTTGTTCTTGATGGTTACATCATTCAAGCAACGATAATCAACACACATTCTCTTCATCCCATCTTTCTTTTCAACAAAAATAACTGGGGCTCCCCATGGCGATGAGCTAGGCCTCACAAAACCTTTCTCTTGCAACTCTTGTATCTGCTTCTTCATCTCTGCTAACTCATTAGCTGCCATACGGTATGGCCTCTTGGATATGGGCGATGTCCCTGGAACTAGATCGATGACAAACTCAATGTATCTATGTGGTGGCATGCCTAGCAGTTCTTTAGGAAAAACATCTGGATACTCTCTAACAACCGGTACTTTTTGTAGCTCAGAGATCTCCATGTGGTGCACTAAGGCTTCTTTCCAAGGGGGATTAGCTAAGGCTTTGAAATTCACTTTCTCTCCTTTAGAGTTTTCTAAAGTGATCGATCGACTTCCACAATCTAACACCGCCTTGTGGGTCTGCAACCAGTCCATCCCTAGGATGACATCAAGCTGGGGTATATCTAACATAATTAGATTGGCAAAGAACTCTACACCCTCTATTTCAATTTTCACTCTTGGACAACCGGTTTGGGTTCTCATTTCTGACCCTGGGGTTTGGATAAGCAAGGAGCACTTAAGAGGTATGGTGGGAAACTGATGTTGAGAAGCAAAAGCCTGAGAAACAAACGAATGGAAAGCTCCAGAATCCAATAAAACTGTTGCAGGTATAGAGTTAACTAGGAACTTACCCACAACAACGTCCGTAGAGGTCTGGGCTTCCTCCACAGTGACATGGTTGACACGTCCTCTAACCATGGTCTACGGTGTTGCTGGTGTAGCTTGTTGGCTGGCTCCTGGTGCTGGTGTCTTGGCTGGGGTACTTCCCAGATTGAACTTCACGGGAGTAATGTTCTTGGGAAGAGGACAGTTGTTGGCGGAATGGCCTGGGTCCTTGCAGTTGTAACAGCGATGTGTAGTTGCTTGGCCCCCGACTCCCTGCACTGGCTGAATCGGAGTAGACGGGCGAGGTGTCTGAGTGTTTAGAGGTGGCATCTGTGGAACAGTCCTAGAGTGTGGGGTAACTGTCTGACGACTGTACTGCAGAAACGTTCTACGTTGTCGCTGGCTTGGGCCACCGACGTTTTGGCTCATCTTGCGCTTGCGATCCTCACCAAACTTCCTGCGCTCTTTCTCTAAAAGACGAGTCTTGTTCACCAAGCTTTGAAAGCTGCTGAAATTATGGGCAACCAGTCCAACCTTAAGACCAGAATTGAGACCTTTCAGGAAGTGCCTCTGACGATCTGCATCTCTAGCAACATCTTCTAGCGCATAGCGGGCCAGAGTAGTGAACTGGGTCAAGTACTGTTGAACCGTCTTGTTGTCCTGTTGAAGAGTATGGAACTCTTCCTTCTTTAGCTCTTTGATGCCAGCAGGGACATAGTAATCACGAAAACCTGCATGAAATTCCTCAAAAGTTAGGGCTCCAGGGTCATCCAAACCTCCCCTAAGATTCTCATACCAGTCTAAGGCAGCTCCTTCCAACTACTGGACGGTGAAACGGACTTTCTCTCCATCAGAGCACTGAGTGATCTCTAGCTTGCATTCCATGGTACGCATCCAGTCTTCCGCGTCAAGTGGAGTACCCAATCCCTTGAAAACCGGTGGCTTGGTACGCAGAAATTCAAACATCTTACTCGGTGGAGGGGGAGCATAAACATGGCCCTGCGGTTGCTGTTGCAGCTGCTGCTGTTATTGCTTCTGAAGTTGTTGCATCATCATCCTCATGAGCTCGGTCTGGGCCTGCATGAAGGCTTGAAAATTTTGTTGGTTCACTTGAGGTGCTTGGGGTTGTTGTTGACCATCAGGTTGAGCATCATTGTTCTGGTTACCTCCACTGTGACCTCCAGTCCTGGTGTTCACCATCTATTCAACATGTGGCCCGTTAGAGAGGTACTAGGAAGGAGAGAACAGCTCTAAGAAGAAGGGCAACTAATGGGGTAGAACAGCATATCCAAACCAAAGCAAATGTACGACAAACCGAAAAAAACCAAAACTTAAAAAAAACAAACAACGCCTCTAACACACAACCTTAACGTTTTACTAACGTGAACTACTAACTACAGGCAAAGCGACCCAAAACAAGAGCCACTTCTACAGCTAAACCCTAGTCCGCGACGAAGCTTCACGAGACCCAAAGCATCACTGGTGTAGATCCTCCTTCCACGGTTGATGGTAGAAATTTAAAGCAGGTAAGAGAAGATTTCCGAAAAAGGGAAGAGTCAAGAAAGAGTGAGTAAAGAAGGAACAAATTATATTGTTTTGTGATTCTTTTAAAATGGTTTTGAAGTACGACTAGGCTAACTAAGACTGCGACCTACAGTCGACGTGGCTCTGATACCAACCCTGTGGGACCCCAAAACAGGACCCTCTGTGTACATGTACTAGCCCTAGGATCAGCTAGCACACACAGTCACAAGAATAATATCACAGCCAACATCACGAAGGAAACCAAACTATTTATTAATAAATTGACTGTGAAAAACCTTATGGCTAAAGTTTACATTTATTACGCCACGAATGGCCTAAAGAAAACAAGATAGCAGCGGAAATAAAATAAATACGTGGTAGCTCCACTTAACATGCCACAGACAGTCAACTGGGGCACACGGCCTATTCCTCGTCTTTAGCAGCAAACTCCTACGGGAACAGCGGAAACCTTTCTTCTTGAATTAGGGGGAATTGCAAGGTGAGTCGATGGAATACTCAGCAAGTGCACTGAAATATGCATATGCACAGTTGACAAAGAAAGGCTAAGGCTATTTTGCATAACACAGCTGATGCAGTTATAAACAATTTATAAACAGAGTTAAAACAACACTTTAAATAACGGGTGTTACCATCCAACCATCCACACAGGACCCGTCCATACAGGACCACATAGCTAAATTCATTTTCCTGCACACAGCATCATTACCATCCCTTCTTTTCGCAAACTACCCCTCATTTGAATTCACCGAGCATGTCCATGACCGCGGACGCGGCTATTCGAATAGATTAGTTAAACACTTTGCAGAGGTTGTACAGCTTTACCCACAAGATACATTATCCTCTTAACGGCCATGCGCAAATATCACACTTCTTATTGTGTGCGGCCAAGGAATCTGTAACAAGGCCTTTTAGAAACTCTGCCTCAACACTACCTTCCTCCATGAGCCACCTTTCCCTCACACAGACAAGAAAGTACCCATGGCTAAGCATAAAACCTATCATCTAACCACCTGGGCCGGCAGTGCCAAGACTCGGAATCCTACTGGGCCAGGTCCTTCCCATTAGGATATGTGGTTGTACGTTAGGCTCAGATCATTGGCTTATGAAGTGAAGTCCTTAATTGACCAGGGCAACTTGCCAAAACTACAATAGCGCACAGCTTCACATTAGGCTCACACAGAGACCTAACCTGGTAAGGATCACACAGATACCTTACCCCCTAACTAAGTTCACATAGAACCACCCATCACCCCAGTTCGAAACATTTTATCCGCCCGTGGTTTACTACACGGTGCAACACATGCTACCGGAAAGATAGCACACAGCCACACAGTTCAAATAAAACAGTGATAAGTATATCATTAATCATTATTATATTTTGCTTGTAAGACGACTTGAGTGGGGCTAAGCATTTACTACTCTGTCTTGAGTTGACCCCTATGTTCAACTCACAAAGGCTAGGGTGACAAGGTATCACAGGATATTCAATAATTAAAGGCATGGAATAGCAACAATCAGATCATACTACCCATCGATAATTTATAAATAAAAATGATGCAGGTTTCACAATAAAACAGTTTGTAAATTAGGTCCAATATGTTCAAAGGGTGCACTTGCCTTGCTCTAGGTACTGTCCTTGCCCTGCGTCTTCTGCAGCGAACTGCTTCTCGGCTTCCGCGTCTATACGTTTGCAACAGGAAACAAATAAATAACAAGAAAACAGCCTAAATAATATCAATTAAAATAACCAACTGAACCAGGAGGTAGAGCTCTATTTTAGAAGAATTTGGGAAAAAGAACGGGTCGAATCGGAGTCCAGATGGATGAGATATGAACTCCGGAAGTTTGAGAACAGGGAAAAACCTAGAAGAAAAGAAAAAGGAATATTCTAAGAATATTCTTTGGAATTTAAATTCGGAAATTGAATTATTTTTGTTAAGGAAAAAGGAGCGGGGCCCACTGGTCAGTGAGATGGTTCATGATGGACTCGGTCTAGGACCAGAAGAATAAGAGGTACGGTGGACCTGACGACGTGGATGCCACGTGGCGACACGTATACCGGATTGGATGATGTGATGATGATGTGACGATGACAGGGCGAGATCTAGGGCTGACGTGGCGAGGTGATGTGGCAAAATTGGATTAAAGAAATCCTACGGCTGAGATTAAATCTAGGAGATCCAACGGTGTCGATCAAGTGGAATTTTTCAGACGCGGGGCCCACGTGTCAATGCCACTGAGGGGACACAGTGCCCTGCCGGCCAGCCGGCTGCCTCGGCCACAGCCGGGCGGCGACACAGGAGCAGGACAGAAGCAGCACAGGGCGTCGGGACGTCGGGACGGCATCGATGGCGGACCGGCATCGGCGACGCTGGGCCAGGGAACAGGAGGCGAGCTTGGCAGCGGCGGCGTCAGCTGAGGAACCGGAGGCAAGCTCGACGGCGGCGGCGTCGGCCGAGGAAGCAGGACGCAGGCGAGGGCGAGGAGGGAAGCCGGCGCAAGGGTGGTGGCGATACTCACCGGCGGCGTCGGCGGCTAGGGCGGGCGGAGGTGACGCGGCGGCATGGCGCGGCTGCGGAGGAAGATGGCGGCGGCGCTGGCTTCGGGAGAAGAGGAAAAACGACGACGGCTGCACATATATATAGGGGCGGCTCACGGCGGTTAGGGCGGCGCTGGCTTCGGATTCCTGCGGCGACACGGCGGAGGAGACGCGGCGGCATCGGCGCGGGCCAGGCCACGGCGCGGCTGCAGCAGCGGTGGGCCCGGCTCTGGCGGCGGCGCAGGAGCAGGCTGGGCTCGGCGCGGGCCAGGCCGGGGCACGGCGCAGGCCGCGGCAGCTGGGCCGGCCATGGGAGGAGGAGGAAGGCCTTCGGCCTCCCTGCCGAAGGTAGAAGAAGGGAGAAACAAAGAAAAAGAAAGAAAGGCAGGGGCTGAGTGGAAAAAGAGAAAAGAAAAGGAAGGAAGGGAAAAAGAAAAGGAAAAATTGCAGGGGTTTTGCAGAAAATTGTCGAATTTGGACCCTTTGAAATTGTTGGGATTATTTGGAGAATTAGGAAATGAAATTGAATCACCTGGGAAAAATAATTCAGGAAACGAGCTCCACTTCCTGAAATCCAAATAAACCCGATTAAGAAAACAGAAACAATTCACACCGTAATTAATTATTTAATCATATTAAATCCTTTTTGGTACGAAATTTTTCGTTAAGCTATTTGAGGCGAATAAACCGGAGGTGGATTTTCGCAATCGGACAAAAAGAACGAAAAACGAAAAAATCCGGAGGTGACAGGGAGACCAGATTACTTCATCACGATGACCTGCAATCCAAACTGGGAGGAGATAACAGAAAATTATGAACCTGGCCAGTTACCGCAGGATCGACCGGACCTTGTCGCAAGAGTATTTAGGGCCAAGTTGCGAGACATGATAGATCTATTTGTCAAGAAAAAGTATTTTGGAGAGGTTCAAGCGTACGTTCATGTTACTGAGTTTCAAAAGAGGGACCTACCACATGAACATATAATGTTGATCATGAAGCCAGGTAGTAAGTTAACAAACCCAGATGGATATGATAAAGTAATTTGCGCGGAGATAGCAGACAAGGATAAATACCCTGTGTTGCATCGTCTGGTCATCAAGCATATGCTACACGGACCATGTGGTGAGCTAAATAAAAAGTATGCTTGCATGGTGGACGAAGAGTGTCGCTTTAACTATCCTCAACAGTTCTATCAAGCAACACAGCAAGACAAGAACTCGTACCCGTTATACAGGAGGAGAGGTGATGGATAGCGTGTCAAGATTAGAGGTGCGGAGTTAGACAATGGGTGGATTGTCCCATACAATCCTGGACTGCTTATGTGATATAACTGCCATATCAATGTACAAGCTTGCTCGAGCATCAAATCTATGAAGTACCTGTATAAGTATGTATATAAAGGCCATGATTGTGCATCTTTCTCAATCGACCTAGCTGGAGAAATCAATGAGATCTGTAAGTACAGTGATGCTAGATACGTATCACCACCGAAAGCTATATATAGGATTCTTGATTTTTCCACTCTTCGTTATCTATCCGGCTGTTTTGCAGCTCCAGCTTCATTTGCTTAAAATGCAGTATGTTACCTATGATGAGTCTAGTAATCTTGAGGATGTTGTCAGCCGGCCATCTTCCTCTATGATAACACTTACTAAGTATTTCAAAATTAATTGCAAAGATTTGGATGCAAGAAAATTATTGTACAAAGAGTTCCCAGAATACTATAGGTGGATCAGTGAAAAAATATATGGCAAAAAAGAAAAACTAAGAGAGGTCAGATTGGACAGATTGTGTATGCGCACCCTACAGAGGGGAAGAGATACTACCTGAGAGTGCTTCTGAACCATGTGAGAGGTGATACCTCATATGAGGATTTGAGAACAGTATCTAGCATCACATACTCTACTTATAGAGAGGCATGCGAGAAGAGTGGGCTTGTAGAGACAGACAGGTCACATGATGACTGCTTGAGCGAAGCCGCGACTTTCCAAATGCTATATGCACTGCGTCGGTTATTTGCGACTATACTAGTATTTTGCGAGATACCGATATCCATGCACTATGGGACAAACACAAGGAGTCAATTTCTGAAGATTACATCCGGGATAACACCAACCCAGCATCAGTAGAGTAGATGGTGCTTAGAGACATACATGATTTGTTTCATTTCATAGGGAAGGATATAACAGATTATGGCCTTCCCGACGTGAATGATATAGGTAATTTTTTATACTAGTGTGTTTTATTTTTATTAAATTTAGCTATCTATTTACCAATGGTAGTTTCCTAATGTATTTATTTGTTTTCATCAATCAGGTGAATTTTTCAACGACATAATGACAGAGGTCAGAGAGGAACTTAACGTGATGATAGACCAAGAACATTTAGATATATATATATCTCTTAATGATGAGCAGCGTACAGGATTTGATGAGATAATTGATCATGTAATTAACAAGAAGAGCCAGGTATTTTTCGTCGATGGTCCAGGTGGCACCGGAAAGACATTCCTATACAAGGCGCTTCTTGCTAGAGTGTGATCCGAGCGGTTAATAGCCATTGCAATTGCGACATCTGGAATAGCAGCGTCGATATTGCCAGGAGGACGCACTGCACACTCGAGGTTCAAAATCCCCATTAAGCTTGCTCACAACAGCATGTGCAACTTCACAAAGCAAAGTGGCACCGTAGAGTTACTTCGCAGGGCATCCTTGATTATTTGGGATGAAGCTGCAACGACAAAGCGTCAAGCAGTTGAGACACTTGATAGGTCCCTTCAAGATATCATGAATTGTTCTTTGCCATTTGGAGGAAAGGTTATTGTATTTGGCGGTGATTTCAAACAAGTTCTTCCCGTGGTTACACGTGGGACAAGGGCACAAGTAACTAATGCTACATTGCAGAGATCTTATTTATGGAAAAATATAACTAAGATACGACTGTCGCGTAACATGAGGGCTCAATTTGACCCGTGGCTTTCGGATTACCTCCTTAGGATTGGAAACAGAACCGAAAACACTATCGGAGATGATTACATCCATTTGCCTAATAAAATTGTGATTGGTTATGCAGACAGTAAAGATTCAGTGAACAAACTAATTCAACATGTGTTCCCCTCACTTGATGATGAAAGAAATGCAAGCTCTGCAGCTTATATGAGCACATGAGCCATTATCTCAACAAAAAAATGAGTACGTGGATAAGCTGAACACAAAGATGATTGATAGGTTTCCAGGCCAAGAGAAGGTTTATCACAGCTTTGACTCTGTCGATGATGATCCCCACAATAGCTACCCTCTAGACTTTCTGAATTCGATCACTCCAAATGGCCTCCCCCTACATGAGCTCAAAGTAAAAATTAACTGCCCTGTGATTCTCCTCCGCAATCTTGATTATAACAGTGGATTATGCAACGGAACAAGACTAATGGTCAGAGCATTCTAGGACAATGCAATTGATGCTGAAATTGTTGGTGGACAACATACAGGCAAAAGGGTGTTCATACCAAGGATCCCCTTGTCTCACTCGAACGATATTTCACTTCCTTTCAAGTTCAAGAGGAAGCAATTCCCAATACGCCTAAATTTCGCAATGACCATAAATAAATCATAAGGACAAACCATCCCAAATATTGGAATCTATCTTCCAGAGCCTGTGTTTTCATATGGACAACTTTATGTTGCATTGTCAAGGAGTGTATCAAGGCAAACAACAAGGATTTTGGCCAAGCCAAAGAAAGAACTAGACCCCATAGGGAAGAGCACTAAGAATATTGTATATAAAGACGTCCTAGACTGGTGATCAATGGTATGTAATAAGACCAATATTTAAATTTGCATGTAAAACAATCATTCTAATATCCGTTACTAACCACTGTCTTTTGGTTCTATACAGTATGCCACAACCGAATGAGTGGGTACTATGTGATTGGGCCCTTTTATAATAACTATCTTATTTTATGCTCCATTATATATTGTACCAATGTCTTTTGGTTGTTTTCTTTATAATATCAAATGTAGAGTAAATTATAGGGAAAAAACTCATGTTTATGGTTTAAATTCAGATCCATGCTATGGATAATTAATTAAGGTATACTTAAGCTGAGATCAAATATCACCGTAGCGTTAACACGGGCATATTACTAGTATGTTTAAGTTTCTCACTAGTGATGGACTCATCGGAATGACTAGAATGGTCTTGTGACTCAGTAGACATCTTTTTTGGGACTGGGTTGCTTTGTTGGGAAGAAGCTGAATGAAAGACAATGGTGTCTTGCTGAACTGCATGTCATCTTTTATAGATGATACATCCTAGTAGATATGTGTAGCTCTCTGTCTTGCTTTTGTATTTCAACAGCTAGTCTGTAAACAATTATATTTTGTTTTTTAACTATTCTAGCATCTAGATTCTAAATAATTGTGCTAACTTTTGTCACTACATATGTATTTTGCACGCTGCTATTATGGGCAAGTGTTGAGAGATTACGGGCCATATATTATCACTGCATATGTCTTCTATAGGTGAAAGATACATCCATCATTCACTAAGTTCATGATACAACAATTATTTAGGCTACAAACTTATCACAAGTTTAAATATTGCTAAGTCTAAATACTACTAGCAAACTAACCATAGACCAGATAGTGTCACACTAAGTACTAGGATTACGAACATCACTTGCTGACCATTTATTCATCAGCAAGTTCTATAGCTAGTTTTTCTAGGACAGCTTCATGCCTCTTGAGTTTTGCATCACTAAAATTCGAAGTGTCTTTGTCCAACAACTTTTAAGTATGTCTGATACTTCTCCACCCTAGCTTGTTCTTTCTTTGCTTTCACTGATTTGGATGTTGCTTCTGCAGATTTCAGCATCGCTTCTGCTCTCACTTTTACAGCTTCGTTAAACAGAAAAAGTCTTGACATGGCTGGTCCCCTAGAGGAGAAGGTGCAATATTTTTTTTCTTTCGCTTTTAGCTTGGCTTTGGCTTTTTTTGCCCCTCGGGGCACTTCTCTTTCTGGCTGGTCTCCTCCTTGGTGTCTTGATTGGATGATGATGTGTATGCACCTGATTCAGAAGTCCTAGTCCTCTTATTCTTGCTGTCATCTTCAATTATCCTTTGCCATTTTGATTGATCCTTTAATTCTCTCCACATATACTCTAATGTGAAAGGTTTTTGATTGTTTTTTTGACTTAAACAACTTATGGGCTTTCTCCATGATCATATCATTAGAGTGTCCAGATGCTTCTAGCTTGATAATAAGCTCCACAAAATTTAGTAATTTCCTTCTTAACACCACCCCGATGTGTCTTACGTTGTACGACTGTCCTTTTGCTGTTATTGTTGGTCGTATTGTTGTTGAACTCTACAGCAACAGCCTTTCAATAGTACTCAGACTTCTTGTCATTACTAGATATGGAATCCACTGAGTTATTTAGCCAAGATCTAAGGAGTCGTATGTTTTCATCTATCTAGATGAGTCATGTCCCTCTCCTCCCTGCCTCTTTGTTGTTATCACTTGACTCTTCTATGTTAACCAAATTATTCTCTTCTTGTGTTGCAAGGAGTTAACCAAATTGTTCTCTTCTTGTCTTGCAAGGCATTGAGACGTTGAGTCTGATCCATGAGAAGAAGCAGAACCAGCGACTTGATTTAGTGAGTGCACAAAACTTTCTTGAGATCGAAAACCTTGAAAGCTTATTGGTGTAGATTGTAACCAACTTGTATGCTGCCGAAACCCATGAAAGCTTGGAGGAGAATTGACATATAGATGATAGTTGGCTGGAGGACTAAAAAGGGTGGAAGTTTTGGAAATTTGGTGCCGAGGATTGGGGAAATTGTGATTGAGGGAAAGTTTTGGCAAGAATGTTGGCTTGGGGAGCCTTGGTTCAATAAGCTCAAGAAACTGCTCTTGTAGGGATCCATCTGATCTAGCAAGGTTTGACAAAAATGTATGTGTGTTGGTTGAACAAGGTTCTGAATCATTTCTGTTTTTGTAATGGCGGGATGCAAGGGCAAGCATGCAACTGTTGGGAGCTACCAACAGCCGCCTGCTTTCCTCCCTTTTTTTTATTTTTGTGTGTCAAAAACACTGTGTAAATAACATAGTTTATTTGCTCTTTACTGGTACTAGTTGTGTGACCAGGTATTTATTGCTTGTCACTTTCACAGTGGTTCTTACTAGGTAGTAAGGAGGCATTTAATGATTACTACCTGGTTTTCCACTGTATTATGGATGTCCTAAATATATAAATTCTGAAAGTAATAGACTCATAGTTTCTGATTTTTATTTATTTACTGTATTTAAATTAAATTAAATTAAATTGTCTCTAACGAATTGTGGAAAAAGACCCTACCAAAGGGTCGTCCCGATTTTCCCGTGGTCACTTCCTCGATCCATGGCCTCTGCCGCCGCCTGGATTTGGGCGTGGACGAGCCAGCGGGGGAGAGGGAATGGGGATCCGGTGGCTGCACTAGAGCGGAGTCCCATCGGAGGCCCGGGCGTTGTGGGTCAAGCTAGGTATCAGTGAAGCGGGTGAAAGGATCGGCAACAGCGAGGTAGGCGGCGGCGGCGGAGGGGTCGAGAGGCAGGAGGAAGTCATCGCTGCACGAGCTGACATCTAGGGAGCTGAGGAGATGATCATGCAACCATCGCAAGATAACAAACTCTTCCACATGGTTGGTCACATCATTTATTCTTTCGGCTTACAAAATTATGACATTAGCAACGCCTTGTGACAAAGTACATGACCATCACCCATTTTCTTACATCTCTTGCGGCATTCATAGACGTGGAACATTTTTGTGTTGTGTTGATAAATATTTTATTTCTCTTTTTAATAAAACAACAGGTCGTAATCTCTTTCATTATTTAACTCCTAAAATTTAGCCTATTTCCCAAAAAAAAAATACATGACCATCAATTAGCCATTTTGGACTGATACTAAAATAAGCCCTATCAATTCATTGGCAACTTCAATAATACATGGTAGAGTTTGAATTGAAGCTAATTAGTAGCCATACCCTCCATTAGTGACACTACAACATGTTGAACAAGTTGGTAGGGTAAAGAAACAAACAAGCCATTAGCCTATGTCGTGGCCCAAGTAGGTGTCGTTGGATTAAATGCGAAAATTGGGCCGTAAAGGCCATAAAACATGATGGATGGGATAAACACCAACTTGAGCAAATCCACTCCCAAATCTCTCTCGCATCCATTGATGGCCAAATGGGCCAAGCCAAGGTGTGCTGCCCTGGGCACGGCTATACTATAGCCAACCCAGACACGGCACCCCATTTGGCTGTGCCGTGCTTGGCCGTCGCTTGAGCCCGTGGACCGATATGTCACGGCCTAAGCACGAGCCCATCCCAGCAGGCCCACCTATTTTTCTCCCTATTTTTTCTATTTTTCTAATTTTTTCATATTTTTATATTTTTTTTTCTATTTTTCTTCACTAACAAAATGCCCGTGCGTTGCAACAGGTCAGAAAAGAATGATGCCGTGATGGTGTCCGATGAACGAAATGTGTGAGACATAAAGAAATGGCAAGGAAGTTGGGAAAAGGGAGAAACAAGTACAAAAAGCAAACGTTGGATGGACGAAACACGTGCGTAGGAAAGAAATAGCAAGGAAGTTGGAGAGAGAGAGAGCGCTTAGTACATGCACAGGTAAGGCAATGGTGTGCAATCAGAGAGAGGGTCGTTCTTCGACAATAAAGGGAGGTTGCGGCGTCAAACTTTAGCAAAAGTTTTCTCGTAGAGAGTTTATACAAAGAAGCGGATGAAAATATCTCTTTTTTTTTAGCAAAGTCATCACACTGTTCAGCCGATATGTTCCTAGATAACATAAGAGTGTGGTAGAAAACCAAATGATATGAATCTAAATCTAAACCATTAAAAATATTTACACTGTTTTTGATTTTCGATGAACAAAAGACACTAATTTTGCCCAAAAAAAATCTGAAAATAGATATTACTAAGATAAGAAAAAAAAATAAATAGAAAAGGAAAAAAGGGAGAAATTTTGTTCATACGTTGCTGGAGGCGTTCCGGCTGGACGAGCTCTACATGGAGGGGCGGCCAATGGACTCATCTATGTGGTTGAGGCACGGCTTCAACTACACTGGCCGTGGAGGCACAACAACTCAGCAGCAGTCCGGCCCCGAGAAGATTAGATAAGTAAGAATTATATATATATATATATATATATATATATATATATATATATATATATATATATATATATATATATATATATAGCAAAAAGCTAGTGCGTTGCAACGGGTGAAATAATTTTAATTGCATATACATACTTTTACTGTGCACCGATGCATACGCAATTGAACATGTCTATTCCTCGACCACGGCGGTGGTGGAGGCAAAGGAGCAATGTGCACAAGTGGGTGCATTAGGAGCAGAAGCCCACTGTACCGATCAATGTCTCTCTCCTTATTTAGGAATTTTTTTTATTTTTTGAGCTTTTTTAAAATTTTAAAACTAAACCCTCCCGAAACTTATTTCTAAATCTAAATCTTTTGGTCGTCCCACCCCATCTAGCGTGGTCAAACAACACTGTCATGCTATAAACAGTAGGCGTGAAAGAACCCTTGCCACGCCAGTCTAAGCTGGTAGGGCAAAAATGTTAGATTTGAAAATAAATTTTTAGTGAGTTTATTTTTATAAGTAAAATAAAGGTTTTAATAATTAAAAAATCCCTTGTTTAGCCACCCGCTGGCAATGGATAAAGTAAGGCAAATATTGTCCATTTCAAGTATGTGGATTTATTGGAAAATCCTACTCTAGGATGTTTGAGATCATCAAAGTAAGATTTGTTGGCGCATGAGTTTGGCATTAAAACTGTTCTTGCAATTAATTTGAAAACTGCAGCTCTAGTTGGCATATTCCATTTAAATGAAACTTAAGTATTTATGATCACCTGAATGGTGCTAACTTAAGAATGGCGTTAGCATCAAGAAGT
The DNA here is from genome assembly GCA_003991445.1 of Oryza meyeriana var. granulata. Taxonomy (NCBI): domain Eukaryota; kingdom Viridiplantae; phylum Streptophyta; class Magnoliopsida; order Poales; family Poaceae; genus Oryza; species Oryza meyeriana. The sequence continues at coordinate 75,547 of RYFJ01002172.1, forward strand.
ACCAAGGCAAAAGTAATAACCTCCTTATGAAGTTAATACTTCAACCTTAGTTTCATAATCACACTAAAGTTTAATTGTTGAACTGAAGGTAATGCGCTGGATTTTGTTAATACAGTACATAGGTAATGCACTGGATTTTGTTAATCACACTAATATAGCATGGCTGCAGTTTTTCCTTTGAGTATATATATGTGGACACGCATCATTTGTAAGTGTTTCTCTTTTCCCTCTTAGTCACGAGTACATAGGTAAATCACTTCTGAAATGGGAATTGTTATCGAGAGTTAGTCTTGCAAATTAATGACCAAACCCACCCACCCATGCAAATAAAAGAAGAAAACTTTACTACATGTTGATCATAAAATATGGTAGCCCACTTATTAACATGACAACACCACTTTTACTATAAAAGTTTAGTGTTTGTTTAAATCTGTTTAGAATATCAGGGCTTTGCTTAACGCTATTATGTCTGTCTACTGGGGCAGCTGGTGCCTCATGGCCGCTAGCGTGGTTGTTCCTGAGGAAACAAAGGATCATCAAGAAGGCAGCAGAACATCGGGTCAGCCATGACCGCGAAGCGGAGTACTGCCATCACGAAGCAGAGGATCTTGTCTAGCCACGCTGCTTTCCGGTCTACTATCGCTAAGGGCATTAAAATAATTTTGAAGCACATTATAATTAGTCACCATTGCAAGGACGAGCAACTTGTGCGCTCTCGGCAGCCCCTCCTATTGGCTTCAGCCATTGCATTCGATCCAATTTTTTACTCCAATATAATGCAACCACGATCTTTCAAGATATATATAATCGATGATATGAAAGGACTGGACAACAATATGTTGCACGTAAGCATGCTAGATCATCAATAATCCCTAAGGTGAAAAGGGCATTTGCCAAGACAAAACACAGATCTAACAACGTATATATGCCGAGATAAGTCGGTGGCAAGCACGTTGCTGAGCAGCAGCATGGCCAGCAACCTCTGCGCCTTGTTGTTGTCGTTGTAGCGCACCAGCTTGATCATCATCACACGGCGCCGAAGGTACCTGATCGACGCGAACTCGGATTCGTCAGTGACGAAATCAATAGCAGCGTTAGACTTTCTCCTCTCCTCTTCCTCTGCCTTTCTCCTCTAGCTACCTTCTTGTGGCTACAGATCGGGCTGATCCAGAAGCGGAGGTCGAGGTATCTCTTGCCAGCAGCAACTACTCCTTGCGAGATACCACCGATCAATCTAATCAATATGCGGTTTGTAACCATGCGTTCAGTTGTACAGGGATTTATATATGTTGTAGGTTCACTTGATTTGTTGATCATGAAGGACTTTCGTGCACCCAACGGCTTTGGATCCTGGCCAGATGGAAACAGAGAGAGCGGATGGCCGCGAACCGCTGAGGTGCTCGGCATAGGACCACTGGTTCAAAGAGGTTTAAAGTATAACTGTTGCATCTTATTCACAACAGCGAACAAAAGGAAATGAAACAATATCACGTAAAACGAGATAAGTTATTAGTGTGTGATTAATTGAGTATCAGCTATTGTAAACTTAAAAAATAGATTTATATGATTTTTTAAAATAACTTTTATATATAAATTTTTTGTAAAAAACACACCGTTTAACAGTTCAGGAAGCGTGCTCACAGAAAACGAGAATTTTTTTCTCCTCTCCCTTCACTGCAGAACGGTGCCTTGGTATTGTGTTCGAGTCCCAACTCCACCACTTTTTCTCTATTTATTCTTCATCCTCCCTAGAGGCGTTCACTGCTCCATCTCATGTGACTTTGGCTATACTCTATGAATGCGGGCATTGGGAGTGACGGACGAAAATTTGGTTGTACTCTACGGACGCGAACACTGAGAGTGACGGACGAAAATTTGGGCAGAAATATTATTTGTTTTTATAATAGTAGAGATTTTTCCTGTATTCTTTTCATTTTTCCTCTAATTTTTTCTTCATTTCTCCTATTTCCCCATCTTTCATATTTTTCTTTTTTTCCACCTCATATTTTGAGATTCGTGGACCATACATAAAGTGAGCCGCTACCGGAGCATAGGCCTTCGATGTGCCCATACCAGCCCGGCTTCTCACTAAATCATGACTAGGCTCCAACCTATAGATGTCCAATCGGGTGGACTGGGCCGGCACAGCCCGCTATGACATGGTCCGTTTAGGCATGGCCCCTGTAGTGGGCCGTGCTGTGCTGGCCCGCGTGCCTCCCTTCTAGCCCAGGCATGGCACGCCGAGGTCGTGGGTCGTGCCGTGCCGGCACTGTCCGTTGGCGGCACACCGTGCCCGGCGAATCTGGTGATAACCGCTATGCAAATCTACTTTAGAAAAAAATGATAGAGGTACTCAATTTATCAAGTATGCATCTAACCTAGAAATAGGATGACGATATCAAATTGTAATATTAGTAATAGCTTTACAATCGACACACATACGCCATGACCCATCTTTCTTAGGCACCAAAATCACCAAAACAACACATGGACTAAGAGACTCGCGTACGTACCCCTTGTCAAGCAATTCTTGAACTTGACGCTGAATCTCCTTTGTTTCCTTTGGATTGGTCCCGTATGGCGCACGGTTGGGTAGGGAAGCTCCGAGAATCAGATTGATTTGATGCTCAATCCCACGCATCGGTGGCAGCCCCGGCAGTATCTCCTTTGAAAAAACATCCTCATACTCCTACAAAAGGTTAGTGACCGCAGGAGGAAAAGAGAAAGATATATCCTCAAATGAAAATAAAGTCTCCTTGCATACCAAAGCATAGCAAACAGCATTACTTGTATCCAAATTGACAATATCAGATTTAGTAGCGAGCAAACAAACACCTTTCATTTTAATCATATTTTTCTTGTCATGTTTAGATTTAGATTCTTTCTTCTTATGTTGCTTGAGTTCTTTTGCTATAATCTGATTTTCACTTTTAACATGCCCCTGATTTTTCTCTTTATTAGCTCTAGCAACCTCATCCTTCAAAATAGCTTCAGGAGACATAGGATGTGACATAATTTTCTTTTCATTATGTATAAAAGAGTATTGATTTATTCTACCATGATGCAACGTATCTTTATCATATTGCCATGGTCTACCCAACAGCAAAGAGCAAGCATGCATAGGTACGACATCGCAATCAACAAAATCACAATAAGAACCAATCGTAAATTTCAACCAAACCAATTGTGTCACCTTAACTTTGTCGCTGTTGTTGAACCACTTAATGTAATATGGATATGGGTGCGGTTTTGAGAGCAACGCAAGCTTAGTTACCATCTCAGTACTTACCAAGTTTCTGCAACTTCCCCCCATCGATAATGGTGCGACAGGATCGCTCGTTGACAACGCACTTCGTCTAAAATAAGTTATGCCACTGGTTCTGCTCCGCTTTGCTCATTTGTGCACTCAACACACATTGCACAATAAGACTCTCATAGTGCTCGGCATCTTCAACACCAATATGTTCCTCATCTTCACTTCCTGCATCATTAGCTGCAAGCAATGCAAGTATATCCTCATCCAAATCACTAGCGGAAGAATACTCACCATTCTCCTTAATAATCAAAACGTGTTTGCTGGGCAGTCCCTTCATAAGTGTCCAAAACCCTTGCATTGATGGTATTGAACATCCCTTGTTCGTCCTATGGGAGCAACCGAAGAAGCACTCTTGGTTGGTGTTTGTACAGAGCCTTGGGTTGCCTCTGAAGCACGTGGTGCTGTGGTAGAAGGTGGTGGCCGCGGTTTAATACTCTTCCACACTTTTATTATCCTGTTTCAATTGTTCCAGCTTATTTAACAAATCATGTGCATAATATGAAGGTACAAATCTAGCACGCATAATCCATTTCAAACCATCCTAGTTAGGTGGCATAGCATTCATATGTGTACGACGGTACTCACTCCACCAAATAGAAGCATAATCAGTAAACTCACTAGTAGCAGCCCTAACCCTCCTATTTTCTGGAATATCATGGCAAGCAAACTTTTGGTCTACTGCTAACTCCCACAAAAGATAAGCATCATGGTCATATTTACCATCAAAAGGAGGCATAGTGAATTTTATCTTACCAAACGAATCATCATTGCCACGTACCTCACGGCGTGGCCGGTTGGGAGCCATGCCGGTGCGGTTGAATCTAAGCCATCGTTGGTTCGGATCTTCCTCAGAGTTAGCAGTATAGTCATGTTCGTCCACCTCACTACCCATGACTCCATATTCGCCAGCGGCAACATTGGGCACCGCTGGAGGTGCCACCCGAGGTACTTGGGCGATCTCATCAAGGCGCCTCATAATATCAGCAAGGGCAGTGTTCACGGTGCCCATGGAAGCTTCTAGGGCCGTGAGCTTGGTGTTGGTCGCGATCTGTGTAGCCTCCATATGACCTAGCCGCTCATTGATAATACGCACATCTTCCTCAAGACCTTCTGTGCATACCCTCACTTGGGTAGCAAAATGTTGTATGATTTCCTTGGTTCGGGGTGAATGTGACGCTCCCTCGTTCCATTCTTCAATCTCTACCATATTTAGGAAAAAGAACAGGAAAACAAGGACAAATATACACAAGAAAATTTCTCGACACTACTAGGATGTAGCTAGTGTAAGTCCCTCACTTTCAACCTGTTCAAACAAGCTCTTACCAATTCTTACCAAGCTAAACAGGAGATGATGGCAACCGTCAGACTAGAGCAAACCCCTGGAGAAGGTGTATTGACGCCTTGCTTGCTGAATCCCTGTCAAATGATAGTCGAACCGGTGGATCTATAGGAGGGCTGAAAGTGAACAAAGGAATACTAGAACCACGTTAGTCAAAGCAAGTTGAATAATCGTTCAAAGTTGGCACCGTGCTGGTCCTAGGCTAGACCGTACTAGAGACACGAGCCTAGAATACAAACGAGTACACCGCGTAGAAGTAAACCAGATGATGTTGTACACTAAGTTCAGGGGCTTGAAAAAGGATGTCGTCTGCCCGGGGAGCCTTAGAATCACTTGTAAAAGATTCCTATCCAATTTGAGCAGATTCTGAGAAACTTGATTTTTCCTTGGTTTGCGGGCCCACTTTGAGGGCCTAAACGACATTTTTTGGAGTCGCAGCTACCGCGTGTGTGCCTAGAGACTCACGTGGATCTGAAAACCCTAGATTTTTCGGACTTCTCGTTTCCTTTCCAACGGATCAAGAATCGCCTCAATCGGAGGTCATATGCAAAAAGTTATACTGTTTTTTCTCTCCTTTTTCCCCTTTTTTTATACACACCAACCGCTACGGTGAGACCAATACGTGAACAGAACTCGAAACTCTAGAAGAACTAGACGCTAAGACCAGCAACTCGATACAATGATGCAACAGAAAATTCAACAAACTTAAACTAAGCAGAACTAGTAAAAGACTCGAATTGTCTTGGACCTCGGTAGTCTAATCTACTATTTTTTTTGGCTTCTGGACTATAGGTAATAAAAAATTACGAAACAAGAAATCTCTCACTTGATGTGGACGTGGGTGTCCCGATCTTTCGATGAGAGAGTAAGTCGATTGGATGGAGTGACGTTGGCGATCGGACTATAACCGTCCAGAGACGTTGCGCCTTAGCAATCGTTACACCAACTCTAGAGGCTGTTCGCAATCTCGACGGATGCACGATCAGCCCAACCACGAGGGTAATTGTTCCTGTAAGCAACCGAGAACTAGCAAGAACAAGATGAACAAGCAACTCAATTTATGAATAAAAAAGAAGATTTAACTCAAAGAGAACAAACGGTGGGGTTCCGAAGATGAGCAAACTGGCGATCTAGTCGATCACGGGATTACACGGTAAAGTAGCGACACTAACTTTAATCTAACAAAACCCAATTTGTTTGTGGCGGCTCTAAAGGTATTAATAGGATGGGAGGATGACCACAAGAGTGTTGGGGTCGTTCTCCAACCCTAGGACGCGTCCCTAATGGACCCAACTTGATACATGGGAGCCCAACAACAGTGACGTAGCACCTTAAACAGAAAATCTCTCGTCACTAAAACGACGATTGCGGAGGATTCTAAGTAGATATGAGTATGAATCCAAATCCGTTGGAAAATAGACTTGATAAGCTTTCCATGAAGTACTGGAACTCCCAAATCGGAGTTCGTATGAAGTCATGGCGGCCATCTCAAGTTGGTGCTGTCCTACAATCCGAATCCAGCCTGCGTGAATCCCTTTCCTTGTTGATCTCCTCCATCATTCCTGAGCAACAACAATACGCCTGTATCTCCATGGTCTACATAAATTGGAGACAAACTTAGAAACAAACTCACCTGATAATTAAGCTGACATGCACGAGCGCGAGTAAATGGCGGCATAGGTGTGGACGTATCGATGGTGTTGATGTCCTCATCAGGCCGGCCCGGTCTGCTCCGCACCTCACGCCACCACGCCAGGCGGCTGTCTACCGCCCACGCCGTTCAAACCAGCGCGTGCGCGGCATGGAGACGTGGGCCATTGGCCGGTGGGCCCCACCGGCGACGGCGCTGATTTAAAAAAATGCTACAGTAAAAAAAGAAAAATGACTTAAAAAATTTGTAAAAATTAGAGGACCGGTAAAAAATATGAAAAAAAGGCAAAAAAAAATTTATTTGAGATAAGTAAAAAACATGAGAGTATTTTTTGATGATATTAGAGGAGGAAATTTTCATATTTTTTTAAACAAGCAAAATAGCAACACATATATAATTATGTAATTTAATTTCTGCATAGATATAGGGAAAAATTACGCAACGATCTTTATTGAATTTGATATTACACAGCTGCCTCATTAAAAACTCTGTCATGTAAAAACTCAATTTTGAGAAAAACATGATAAAAAAAGAGTACAGCTAAAGGTCAACACTCAAAAATAAAAAACATTACTCTAGTTTCTCATTTTCTAAGTAAAGATTTTCGAACTGATCAGCCAAATCATAGTTCTCCGCGGTGTGTTGGACACGTTCCTTGGCTAACTCCTAGTCTTTGACCACAAGTAGCATTTTTACCAGCTCACTGTGAAGATTTCTTCTCCTGTCCTCAATAATTCTTCCGCAAAGACTGAAGGCCGATTCAGATGACACCGTAGACACAGGCACCGTGAGTACGCCCTGTGCTAGCTTTGAGAGCACGGGATATTAGGTCTTGTGATCGTTCCACCATTGCAGAATATTGAGATCTTCCTGGTTGATAGAGACGCTGTCCAAGTATGTGGATAGCTCAAGGGCTTCAAGCGAAGCGTGTGCAGGACTTGCGACGGCCGAACTTCCACCACCGGTGCTCGAAGAAGAGAAGGAACCACCCCAAATTCGGCCCCACTGCAATTTCTTCTTACCTGGTACAGGGACGGGTAAGGCTCTTTGCACGCGAACTCCCTAAAACTTAGTTTCATACTTTCGAAACACTTCATACAATTTAGTCTTAGAATCGAAATAGTAGTTAGTGTAATCAATATTCATTGCATCTCCAATAAGATTCAAAATATTAAGGAACCAATAAGATTCAAAATATTAAGGAACCCCCGTATTTTACCCCTAGGATCAAGAATAAATACAAATGCATACAAGTATGGAATGTCCCTCCAGTATTTAAGATATTTTTGCTTCATGTGAAATACTGCAAGTTCTAGTAGTTGGTCATCTTCATATTCTTTTAATAAAGTGGCAATCTCAAAAATTTTATGCAAAATTAAATTAGAAGTTGGATAGTAAACGCCAGACAAAGTAACAGTTACATCATAAAATGTTTCAAGGAAGTAATAAAAATTTTCCATAACATGCCAAGATTGTTCTATCAGTAGTGGTTGCCCATCACTGGTAATAACATTCTTGGACTGAAAAAAACAGTTAGTATATCCTTATAAGGCAAGACATGTCTCAATATCAAATAAGTCGAGTTCCACCGATGGTCCGTATCCGTTTGGAACTTACGTAGACGCTTGTCCGAAGCGATGCAAAATCGCTTGAAGGTCTCAAGTCGAGGATTATAACCATTGAGCCATGTTATGGCTTCACGGATGGAATCGAGATATACACTTACTCTCTTAAAACCGGATTTAACTATAAGATTAATAACATCGCAAGCACAACGTTGATGTACAAGAAATGATTCAGCATAAACATTGAATAAAGGCTGCAGAATTTTCATTGCTCTGGAATTTGCAACTGTATTATCTAGAGTAACTGCAAATATTTTATTTGTAAGGCCAAAATCCTCACAAACTCTAGAAATTCGCTTAGCAATATTTTTTGCAGTATGTGAAATATCAATTAATTTTAAAGCTATTACTTTTTTTGTAATTCCCAATCATCATCAATATAATGAGGAACTACACTAATATAGTCCTCCTTAGCCCTGCCACTCCAAATATCATATGTGATACTAACAGAAAAGGTGCATATAGTAAATAATTGTTTAATACTGTCTCGGCCTTGGTTGTAAACATTCACCAAGTCCCGGGTTGTGGTCTGTCTACAAACAGCTTGAAAACTAGGATTATGAGCAGTTTTAATATAAGTCTCAAATACAGGAAAGTCACCAAAGTTTAGAGGTAGATCCTGTCTAGCAATTAAACGGGTAAGGAAATCTCGTGCTAGCTGAGGATCATACTCCCATGAATGTACCGTACCATCAGGATTAAGTACTAGTTGCTGCTGTCGTAGCTGGTAACCTTACTTCTTCTCACACACCTCAGCATTCCGCCTCAAATGCTCTGTTCCACTAGAAGATTTTTCAGAGAGTTTAGTCTTACAAATTCTATATTTCGCGTAAGTTACCTCCCTTCCATCCGCGCCGGTCTCCTTGATCTCATCAAAATGTTACAAGGTGGACGAAGTTCTTGATCTCTGCGAGCCGGTTGCCGTTGATAGGCTCCCGATCGCAGTTCTGGATCATTCCGAAGTCGCATGTACTTCCTCCGGCTGTCCTTGCGGTGTAGGAGCCGACCCGAAGTCATCTTCCTGCGACATCGGAACATAGCTTGGGTCGAAGTCGCTCAGTTGGAACGTCAGGTAGTTTGGATTCATCCTGAAATATAAATAGAGAAAATTAGTACCAAAAAAATAGTACGAACAAAGAACAAAATTTAGAATTTAGAATTTAGAATTTTTTTTACCTTACAGGAGCACCGGAAGCTGCAGCTATTAGCTATGGGAATGTGGAAAATTTTTTATTTTTAGTCAAAAATTTAGAGTACAAGAGAGCAAAAGAGAGCACAAGAGAGCACAAGATGAGAGATTGGGAGGTTTGGATGAGCTAAGATGTTGCTGTTGGCTGCCCTATTTATAGAAAAAAAATGTCACAATTTTTCGGATTTTTTTGATATTTTTTTGGATTTTTTTGGCCCTTTAACGGCTAAATTCGAAATCTATCCGTTATTTCCGACCGTTGGGGACATGTGTCAACCATATCTTGAGCCACCGAGGCGAACCGACCGTTGAGACGACCGTTGCCCGCCCCCTCCCCACATGCGCACCCGTGCTATAGCGGGCCGTGCCCGTGCCGTGCCATGCGGACCCACTACAGTACGCGGGCCGTGCCGTGCCAGCCCGCCATGCCGCACCGTCGGCCCAGGCACGGCATGGGTACTCAGGCTATGTCGACACTGCCCACGGCCACCCGTGCCGGGCCAACCTGGGCATGATTACTATAGCACCATGCTCGGGCCGGCCTGACAGGACATGGTCCGTTTGAACATCTCTATTTCAACCTCGACATGTGGACCGACACGGTCCGCTAGACAAGCCATATCTAATAGGCCGTGGCTAGTGGTGCCATGGGCCAGGCCAGCCCGGCACGCCCGTTTGGCCTTCCATACTCACATCGAGAATTTTTTTATTTTTATATTCTTTTAATAAAGTATTTACAAAAGTACATTTTCGTTTCAAAAATTTACAAAAATATACTCCCAACGCCCTCTGGGAGGGCGTTTTTTAAAAATCGCCCTCCCAGAGGGCGATTTAATGACGTGGCTGACGGCTGTAGACCGGGTGGCCGACGGCCATCAGCACTTTTGCAGGCGACCCCCGGCCGCCCAAAAACCGCCCTCCCAGAGGGCGGCAAGGGGGCGGGGCCGCCTGCAAAAATACCGGCCGTCGCAGACTCAAAAAATGTCATTAAATTCACATAAATTCTAGAAAAAAAAAGAGGGAGCTAAGAGCAAGGCTGAACGAAAGCAGCGAAGCTCTACCAGTTTACTGATTCGTCTATAGGTAAAATCTATTATCCCTTTGTAATTTCTATTTCTATGTACAAATTGATGTAGTATTGTACTGGTTACGTGTATAGTACAATATAAAAATAAGTTGTTACTCGTAGATCTGTAGGTTTTGAGTCAATCTGTTAGATGGCTTAATTTATGCCGAGATGGTAGTTATAAAATCTCGATTACACGGTTTTAAATGTGAGGAGAATGTTGGTACCTAGTTTAACTGTATTTTTTTATCAACAGATATGTCAAATAAAGTGATATTTCAATTATTTCACGGGCAAGGGAATGTTAGATATGGTCCACAAGGTGTAAATCTATCGGAGTTTATTTCAATGGCTAAGGGCATTGATAGGCCAGCTGAGAGAAGTTTCGGGTCAGTGTACAACTGGCTAATGCGAGGCTTTCGACTGGACTCCCAGATCAACGCAATAACCTTGTATGTTGTAGTCAGTCGTGCAGTTAAAGGTTTTTTTTGTGAACTATACCGCCGTGGATTGCATTGGGCCACTTGGAGATGGTACGTGGAGAATGCATTCCAACGTGGTTGGCCACTGTGCATACTTGTGTCGGTGTATGAGAATGATAACACCGCTGCTGCAATTCCCATGCAAGATGATAAGGGTCCAAGTACAGCGGGAGGAGGTGATGCTGAAACAATGGAAGAAAATAAAGGAGGGAATGAAGAAGATACAGAGCCAGCAGGTGTGGCAGAAGAGGGAGAATGAGGTCATTCAGGGGGCTAAGTATGCATATGTAAAGGATTTGAAGGATGCAGTAAAATAATGGGCAATGTCACTTCAGATGGAGTTCTCGATCGTGAAGTCAAGCAAATCAGTGTATGAAGTGAAGTGCGTGAAGGATGGGTGTCCATGGCGGCGAAGCCGCCCTGCAAATGGCGCATTCAAGGGTAAATGGAAGAATTATTGGCAAGTTTCAATCATGACCGAGCATTCATATTACCTACTCGGTGTTAAAACATATCATAGAAACATGACATCTGCATTTATTGCAACAGAGATGTACTCCCACATTGTGAATAACCTGGGGTACGAACCAAGGTCAATTGTTAGACATATTGAAGAGAACTTCAAATACACAATTAGCTATGCTAAGGCTTGGAGGGCAAAACAGAAGGTTGTAGAGATGAGGTTTGGCACATTTAAAACATCTTATAATAATTTGCCTCGTCTCTTAACCATTGTATTTCTTCAGAGGAATGCCAGAGACCTGCATAACAATCTAAAAGCATTTCCATCAATTGACCATGGTAATAAAAGTATGTTGCAACGAGTATTCTTTTCATTAGGTGCTTGTATTCAGGCATTTATGCATTGTCGTCCCATCCTCTGCATCGATGGAACATTTCTAACCGAAAAGTACAGAGGGCAGATATTAACAGCAATTGAAGTTGATAGAAACAACCAAGTTCTATCGGTGGCTTTTGCTTTTGTTGAAAGTGAGAACACTAATAGGTGGTATTGGTTCGTAGAAATGGTTAAGTCTACAGTTGTTCGGATGAGGCCAGACGTATGCTCATATATAGACCGTCACGCCGGCTTGTGCTAGAGGCAATTGAGGAATTGTGAGGATGGAATGTGCTGAGAAGGTTACCACCAAGGTTGTCTGATGTTCAAAGTCAAATGGTGCATGCGTCATATGGGGTGCTAATTTCTACAAGCAATTTTAAGAATAAGCACCTTATGGATCTTTTCGAAGAGGCTGTGCGCCCCAGAATGAAGAGAGAAGTTCAATGAGCTTTGAGGAGGTTGGATGAGCTACCACTAAACAAACGGATGACAGTCCAGGAGGGCTACCCTTAAGTAGGGATGAGGCTCCATAAAGCCTTGATAGTCCTCTATCAAATGACACGGACCTCGTATGAGAAGAAAGTCGGCATCCTCGGTTTAGAAAAATTTTCGGAGTGGATTGAGAATAAGCCAAAGGAGAAATGGGCATTGTTGTAATGACAAGGATGGTTCTCGATTGCATAATGACCATATTTGGTAGAGGTTTATAACTGAGTGATGCGTGTGTTTGAGGGCTCCCACTTTGTTTGGCATAGTTGAATTTTATCTTGTAATGGCACATGCAAGTACTTCAGAGATCGGTTCAGAGAAGCCGGTCCCCATCATGGCGGATATAATCTTTTCTTTGGCATACTACTGACTAAAGTACCTACAAGATAAAAAGTAATAAGGTCCGAAGACATCGAGCGTATACCTCAAGGTACACAAGAACACAGATTTGAAGTATTGTGTGTCGACAAGGGCATGCGCGGAATCTACCGCAAAAGAGTTGCACAGGAGTGCGTGCTGAAGGAATACGAGACCTGCAAGTGCTCGTGCCGAAAGCCTACTCTGCTCCACAAGCCATGTTCTCATGTTATTGCCGCGAGCATGAGTGCAGAATAGAAGCACGTTATTTTGTCTCACCTTATTTCAGAAAAGAAGCAATCTACAACACCTAGAGTGGAGAGATATACGGCTTCGGTATTGCGGGGACATTTACTATGGAGCATCCTCAAGCTATCTACATTTCTGACCCAACAAAACTGAGAGATAAAGCAGGCCGCCGCAAGACAAGACGCATCAGTAATGACATGGATGAGTCAGAATCCAGTGGAAGACATAAACGTTGTTCAAAGTGCGACCAAACAGGCCATACATATAAGAAATTTCCAAAGGATGTAACCGGTCCAAGTGTGGCTAAAGCTAGACCATCGGGTTCAGGCGCTGATGGCAGTCATGCTACGGGTGAAGGCACAACTTCAAGACGACCCCGTCCTAGCTTTCTCGAACATTTTGGTGGTTAGTGCAGAGTAGTGTAAGTCTATACTTGATCTTTGTTATAGAACGATATGTACCATACGGTTGTTTTTTATTGTCATATAATAATGATATAAACCTTAACAATAATTTGTAATGTGGTTGTTCAATTAACTTTACGAACTTACTCTTTCTTGTTGCTCTGATAATATAATTTACCCTAACTCTCTATTTACATGTAGGTATGGCGTACCATACACCGGAGCTGCTTGACCAGGGCCTCGACCAATCCCACCGATCTTACCTGTCAGCCGTCGGGGGGCCCAGCTAGGCACCTTCTGTCCACGGCCTTCACGTCACCTCCTGCGGATAGACCACCGGTTCCGTGATAGGTAAGAGCTATACTAACATTCATTCACATCATTTCTACATATCTATATTCCCCAATATGGACTACAGTGCTATATTCTGGCAGGTTGCGTGAGGCTGGACTTCTTCCGCTCTACCGGCTAGTTGAGCCCGCACCGGATGAGAGGGACCCCGCCAGGCGATGGGACGTTGACCGGTTACTTCTGGCGGCACTAGTGGATCGCTGGAGACCGGAGACGCACACGTTCCACCTACCGTGTGGCGAGATGACTCCCACACTCCAGGACGTGTCCTACATGCTGGGACTTTCCCTCGCAGGGGACCCAGTCGGTCCGGTAGATGGGACACACGGTTGGTCGCAGGACATCACTGCTCGGTTCGAGGCCGTGCACCGTTGACCTGGACTTGGTAGGCCTGGTTCGCTATCGCCTTACACAACGAGCGGCCCCTCGCAGGCATGGCTACTATAGTTCACCGTAAGTCGCGGATTCCTTCGATTCACAATCATCCGATCTGTAAAACAACAGTGGTGCTGATTACAATCTTGCTCTACAGCCTGATCAGCTAGACCAAGACGCCGACCAATACTCGGTGCAGCGGAGCTTGGAGGCGTACCTACTGTGGCTGTTCGGGTGGGTGATGTTCACCAGCACGACGGGGAACGCGGTGGATAAGAGACTGATTCACTACGCTCGTGCGATCACCGACAGCGAGGACGGGAGTGTACCGCAGTGGAGCTGGGGATCTGCTGTGCTAGCAGCGACGTACCGTGGTCTTTGTGATGCGTGCACGAAGACCGATGCAGGTGCAATTCTCGCCGGTTGCCCGCTCCTTCTGCAGCTATGGGCAGCCGACCGCTTCGCAATAGGCCGCCCTCTGATTCAGCACTCTCCCTACGAGGGCAGCCTTGGAGGCTTGTACGGGCAGTCGGTCGAGAACTGTCCCACTATGGGGACGGTATGGTGTTGCCGTGAGGTACGTTACGTGAAATTCTAGGTTTACCACTTAAGCGCAAACACTGACGTGTTCCCCTGTCCTATTTTGAAGCGTCGTTACGCTCACACGCAGGTTAGGAGGGACTACTGCGACTTCGTTATGGAGTTGGACCGCCTGCAGCCTAGCGATGTGGTCTGAGAGACGTATAGTCCGCAAGCCATCGCGGCCCATGCACCGCTCGGACTCTCGGCTCTTTGCACGTGTGACCAGTCGTACTGGATGATGAGAGTGCCGTTGGTGTTCGATATCTTCGTCGAGCCCCACTGTCCGTAGCGCGTGATGCGACAGTTCGGCCTACGTTAGCTCTTTCCTATGCCCGTGTAGATGGTTGTGCCTCGTGACGTGCACAGGTTAGTATAGCTGCGACCTTTGTTGAGTAGTACAACTCTTATATTAAGTCTAATGCACTCCATGTAAATATGTATAATTGTAGGGGACAGGCAGCCGGGACTCAGTGGTATCCGCGACTGCAGCAGTACGTCGACAACTGGTTGTTGGCGACGGAGGAGGTCGTCGACGAGATTTTTCCACACAGTGAGGACAACTACCTAGCATACCTCAGGTGGTACCAGCCCCGCACCCGCACACGCGTGACGTTCACCCTAGAGGATCCACAGCCATACGTCGCCGCTACGACTAACACATATCCTAGACACCGTGACCAGGACTACTTCCACGCGGTAAGGCACATTCTCTTTGCACTTTGCTATTCCCTTTGTAGGTGTCCATGGTTCTAACATATTTTTATGTCCCATTTGAAATAGGCCGACGCAGCGCGATAGGTTCGGGCAGATGTGGACACGGTGTTCGGACGGTTGGACGAAGGGATCGTGCTGACTGCGGATGAGCAGAGGACGACTTTCGGGAGGATCCATCAGTCGATACACGCAATGATCCGTGCGCTCACTTGTCGTGCAGTCGACGCGGTATCCCCCGTAGCTGTACGTCAACAGCAACCACGCCCGCAGGAGCTGGAGTACACCAGCATGGTTCCAGTCAGCAAGCTGGCCTCTCCAAAGGTAAATTCCGCTAACCATCAGTTCATAACATGGTTTCCTTATACGACATGCACCATTTTACATCAATATGCTTCCGTGCAGCTTTCGCTACACCGTACCTAGATCCCTCCGGAGCTGGCACGTCCACACAGGGAGTGTACCACATCCGACCGCACGCGCAGCAGGGCATGACCATTGCCCTCGGGGCCACCATAGGAGGTCCTTCAGATTAGATCAAAGTTTACTTTTGCCTTGCAAAATTAAACTTTGCAATTATCAACATTTTTGTACACAGGGTTTCACTCTACAGCGCGGGGGATGTTTGCTACCGCTGGCTCCTCCTCGCAGGGCACACGCGGTAGCGGTTGGGTACAGGATCCTTTTAAGGGGGACGACATGGACGACGAGGACGAGGAGATCCACGAGATACTAAATACCTCGTAGCTCGAAGGAGCTCCGCCACCGCAGACACAGGACCCACCAGCTGCCACACCCGTGCAGGTGACTCGCGCTGGCCGTGCCATACCACCAGACTAGCTGACGTACTCCCAGGCCCAGATGCGAGCGTAGGCTAGGAGGACGAAGCGGGCTAGAGGTTACGGTCAGGGCCCGTAGTGTTGCACATCTCATATGTGTAATACAACCTTTAGAGTGTGAACAAATCGATGAAAATGCTACAAGAGTATTCAAAAGGCCTAGTTTGACCAAAATCAAAAATTTGTGAAAAACTCTGTTTGTTGAAATCTACCGTTTGGAAAATATTTCACATGGTATCTTATATGTTTTTCCAAGCTTAACCTTGAAAGAAAATTGAATTCTAAAGAAACATGCCTTCTTACCACTTTTTGGAAGAAACTAAAATCTTGTTTTTGATCAAATTGCCGTAAATCTCCAAAATGAGTTCGAATGAGATTTTGAAAATGCTTCCAAAACAAAAATGTTAGACTTGACTATTTGAAATGTTTTTGGTATTTAAACTTCTATCAAAAAACAAATCGTTGAAAAGTTATTTGCTTTCGAAATTCAACAAAAAACTACCATAAACCATAATAGGTTATTTGTACCACTTAAGTGAGAATTGTTACAAATTCCATAGTAAATCTCAAATATATGGAAATTGTCAATATTTGAGCTCACACATTCAAATAGCACCTTGTGTTATTTTGTTTTTTCCCGAGATCTTGAAAGCTTGTGCTGTGCCTTTTTATGTGGGGGATTTACCTGTCCAAGGGTTGGAGGCAGGCAGATCGGGCACAGTCGGTCCGACCGGCGCTATATGCGCGGTCCAACCGGCCTGGTGTCTACGGTCTGACCAGCTAAGGGTAGCCGGTCCGACCGGGCCACGGGGTGGGGGCTAGGGACGCCCATTACTTATCCTACCCGACCTTCTTCCTCCTCTATCACTCTTCTCTTTTCCCAACTTGCCCCAAACCCGTTTCTCTCTCTCTCCCTCAAACCCTAACTCTCCTCTCCACTTCCTTCTCTCGATTGGACCGGGATTTCTTCTTTGTTTGGACCGTAAGTGATTCTTCTCAATTCCCTCTCTCTATTCCACGGTTTAGTTTTGGATTTGATTGTGTTTCTGAACCGTGCCTTGGAACCCTAAGTGAAGGAAGTGTGCTTCATCGATTTGCATCTCTAGAGGGGAGTTCTTGGTGCAAATCAAGTCTATTTCTTCTAGCAATCTAGTAGTAATCCCTCTCCCTTACATCTAACTCAATCCCGTTCATCTCTTGATGCTTCTAGGGTTAGGGTTAGTTTGTTCTCTTGTTCCTCTCCTATATATGTGCATAATGGCTATCTTGTTTATTTTCTATTCTCTCTAGTCTTATGCCATATTAGTTCAACTCTTGTGTATGTGGAAAATTTTTGATGAATACAAGTGTGCAACCTTGATCTGCCAGTGCCGGTCGGACCGGCCTGATGCCTTCGGTCCGACCGGCCTGCGGTCCGACCGGCCACATCCATGCGGTCTGACCGCCCCTGGACTGAACGCAACTTCAATTATCAAATGCTTTTTATTTTACACTAATCCTCGGTGATCCTTTTCTTTGTCTCTTTGACAATCAATGGCTCCTCCTCGCAAAAAAATTGCGGAAAGACGCTCCAAGAAGCGTCATGATCCCGTCACTTCATCAGAGGAAGAAGAGATGTATGAGGATTATGTGGTGGAAGAGGAAGAGGAAGACCATGAAATAGATGAGGATGAGGATGAGGAACAGCCTATTTATCCTCGAGGTGACCTAACTGCTCCACCTCCTTCGGTCTATTATTCAATGCCTCATCAAGTGGATCCAACTATCAACTTCCGAGTGCGATTGAACAACCCTACGGAGTACATGCTTTTAGGGATATGATCAATTCAAGGACTAAGCTTCAACGACAGATTCCACAAACTTTCAGAAGAAAGTATTTGAAAAGGTCTAACACTTACCAAGCTCTTTTGCTGATCGTAGTAATTGCTGGAAGAGATAAACGAGGATTCGGAGTTTCAGGTTGCTTTTCGAAAGTGGGGAATTGACAATCCTATTGTATCATCAGATTATGGACCCACTCTTAATCCGTCAGTTATACTCACTATTTGGATTAAATGAAGATTTCACTCAGATAAAGTAGATTAGTGGATGAGCTTGGTGTATGCAACTAGCGAGAGTTACAAGAAGTGTTTGGAAGTTGAGATATCTTGAGAGTACAAAGTTCACTCTGTCTACATACTCTCAATATTTGTTCACGAAAGCTTAATTCTACGACAAGTGTTTCATTTGCACAATTTGGCGATACTAAGATTTAAGAACGTGCCAAGTGAATAACCGGAATTGTCCAGAGCTTCTTATTGTCCAAGTGTGGGCAACAAGATGCCATTCGTGGTATCACATGGCATGTAATCAAACAGCTATCATCAGTGGAACTCGATTTGCTATTGCGATTTTATTCTTAGAGAGATGCCATGTAAAGACCCCTTGACAAGGTATTATTTATGCTCCATTCATAATGAAGTTATATTTCGCTTTATATGTGGTGTTGTCATTTATTACAAAAAGGGGGAATTTGAAACATCTTCTCCGCATTGTTGATTTTGTATTGATGACAAGCGCAAAAAACTGCCGTTGCGGCCACATCCACTCAGGTCATTTCGGTCCGACGGCAGGCAATGATGGTCAACCGGGTTCAAATTCAACAGCTAAAATACAGCCGGTCAAACGCAGGTTGAAGAGCGATCAACCGGCACATATCTCATTTGCGCTGGTCGTTCTGGACACGGCCGTTCGCGAAGTGGGCGGAGGCGTCCGACGCTAACCTACTAGAATCCGCGGTACTGGATCCGGCCGTCAGACCGGGTGGGGGAGGCGGTCCGACGCCACACCCCACTAGACTCCCTGTCGGTATTTGGGATCGGCCGGTCCGACCAGTAGGGGGGAGGCGGTCCGACCGTCACCCCACTAGAACTCCTGTCGGTTTGGTATTGGATCGGGCCGGTCGCGAACGGCCAGGGGTGAGCGGTCCGACCGGCACCCGCGCATCAACTCCCCAGAGGTTGTGGATGAGGCCGGTCTGACCGGCTGGGACAGCCCGATCAGACGTGAGCAACAAGATTCAAGAAAATAGCATGGACAAAGCATGCAAGACTAGTGCTGGCAATTTTATTCACTTCTTCGCCAAGATTACCACCTCTCTTGATAGTACGGCAATGCTAAAGAAAAAAATTAGCTTATCTACATCGGCCCTTCACCTCGATTCATTTGAGCAAACGCTAATTGTTTCGTCCTTGCTCCATAACTTTGCGCCATCAAATTTAATTGGTGGTCATTCTCCTTGGCATGTGGCTCCCACTTTTTTTTGCATATACTCGAACACAATGGTTAGTCTACAATGCGCGCTTGTCATCAATTACCAAAATCAACAATGGGGTCTAGATGCTTAACCCCTTTACTTCGTTTACGCTCGTCGATCAAACAATGTACTCCTCACGATCTACGTTCACGATGAAACTGATAAAAACATGAATTTTCGAGTTTCAACCTCACGGCGAAAGTAGTTCCGAGCGATGACAACCGAGCAACTCGTTAATTGCTTACGAATGTAATGAAATTATCCATCCAACGAGTACAAATGGCACATGAAACATTTCTAGTTATCGTTATTACATGACTTAAGGTATTTCAAACGGATATCCGACTAGATATGTAATTACTGTGTACAGCGTGGGTACTTCCCCTTTCTCGCCGCCTCCGGCCTAGCTTCCTTTGCACGCAGTGCCCTCTCCCTCTTCCTCTCCCTCTCTGCCTCACGGGCTTCCTTCTTCTATCACTCCTTCTCCTCCTTCCTCTTCTGCTCAGCCTCCCACTCTTCTTGCGCCGCCCAACAACGTTGGCACCACTCCCAGTTTCAATCTTTTAAACTGCGAAGAAACTTTGCATCCTATGGATGGATCTCCGTATCTATCCACTGCACAAAGTCGCATAGAGGCGGAGGAGGCTTCGGTGCCTTGACATATACAAATTTGTTAGCTCAAAGGTTCAAATATTTTGTACTACAAGATAATTCGTATTACCTTCACTGACTTCTTCGCCTTCCCCTTCTTTCCTTGTGGCTTCGGTTTCTCTAGGGAGTACGTATAATTAGCACACATCCAATACCTTTGTCGGTATGTGTAATCCTTCTCACTTATTGCGACTTTGCAATTATCTTCACACCAACACATCGACGGAGGCACGTTAATTGGAGGTCGTAGATGACTGGACATACTGAATGCATCCATAGCAACCTATATTATAACCAAATAAACGCAATTTATAACTCGCTAGGCCAAAAATACCTTATACAACTACATACCTAAGGTATACTACACATGACTACAAAAAATATAATGTCATCATCCTCATTTCCATCTCCCTAGCGTTTCTCAAACTAGTGCTACTCATCTAGTAAAAAAACTTAACTTCTCTCATGCGCCCTATCAATGTCCTTAGCCGTTATGCTCAACTTCAATAGATCTACACTTTGTGGACCAAATCTAACATTTACTTACCTGTGAAATAAGTAGTAAAATACTACACATACTACATCATTTAATAAATAGAAATGAAAATTACAAAGAGCTATAAAATATTACTTGTAGAAGAATCCGTAAACTGGCAGGGCTTCGCCGCTTTCGTTCGCCTTCGCTCTTAGCTCTCTCTTTTTTCTGTATTTTTGTGAATTTTATGAATTTTTTAGAGGCTGGGAGGAGGTTTTATAGCGAGGCAATAAAAAATCGCCTTATAGGAGAGCGATTTTTTGATAAAATGGGCTAATTTGCAGGCGGCTCGAAAAATCGCCCTCTAGGAGGGCGGCAAGGGGGCCGCCTGTAAAATGGCCAGTCCCGTGGGCGGCGTTTTGCAAGCGGCCCTCTTGCCGCTCTCCTTGAAGGCGGTTTTTCGGCGCCTAAGGGGCCGCCTGTAAATTGGTCGGCCCCGCGGCCGAAGTTTTGTAGGCGGCCCCCTTGCCGCCCTTCTAGAGAGCGGTTTTCGATGGCCAGAGGGCTGCCTGCAAAAGTGCTGACGGCCGTCAGCCATCCGGCCTACGGCCATCAGCCACGTCATTAAATCACCCTCTGAGAGGACGATTTTATATAACTCGTAACGCTCTCCCAGATAGCGTTACGAGTATATTTTTGTAAATTTTTGAAACGAAAATATATTTTTTATAAATATTTTATTAAAAAATATAAAAATAAAAAAAATTCCTCGCATCGACGGACCACGTCTCCCGAATCCAATCCCGCCGATTCCTCCTCTTTTTCCCCGTATTGGGCCGCAACTCGCATCCACCCAAAATTCCAAATCCGTACCTCCCCACTCCAAGAACCCTAGCTCCCCAAATCCAACACCCCTCTCTGCTCTGGTTTCTCTCTTTGCAGCCGCGTCCGCTTCGTATCCCGCCGCCACTTCTCTCCGCGCGCGCGTCATCGTCTGCAGGATGGGCGAGGCCGAGGTCGAGGTCAAGGACAACGAGGTGTACGAGGAGGATCTCGTCGACTACGAGGAGGAGGTGGAGAATGGCGCCGACGGTGGCGCCTCCGCCGCCAACGCCTCCGCCGACGTGGTCAAGAAGTGCGTGCCCCAAAGAGATGGATCCGCTGCTTGTTCTTTTCTTGCTAGGGTTTGCTTGCCTAGGGTTCGTGGTTGAGTAGGTCCTGATCTGACCTGTTGTTGGGTGTTTGCGGTGTTTCGGACAGGGGGTACGTGGGGATCCACAGTTCGGGGTTCAGAGACTTCCTGCTCAAGCCGGAGCTGCTTCGCGCCATCCAGGACTGCGGTTTTGAGCACCCTTCCGAAGGTAAGCTCAACCTCTTTTGTTCTTGTTGCTGCTAGCCTTCCATCGTTGTATTCGTTTTAGAGGCCTTTAAATTGAATCTAAATAAATGATATGTTGACTCTGGCCTGCAAGCATTTGATTCTGACTTATAATTGGCGCAGTCAATTAAAAACCAATACTAACCCAGGTGTATTAATTTGGTTCAACGACTATAGAGATAAATGGGCTTAGACGACTAGGTTGGCGTTATCTAAGTGGTAACCGAAAATTCGAAATTCAGTGTGTCCGGACTCAGGAGTGTGTCCCTCCGTTTCTTTCGTATTAATTTGTTAGTCTTATTTATTTCCTGTAATACCGTACTACCGTAGTCAACCTCCACACCTGCTACTGCCTCATAAATGTTTAGTTACATTATCTTAATATGTCTTCAAATTTTGAGCCCATTTGATGAATAACAAGGCTTGATTGGAATTCTTCAAGTAGCACAATTAGCTGAATTCCCCTTGCTTTCACCAGACAATATACCTATACATAGTTGAAAAACTGGATTGAACTGATGGTTTAACTGAAAAAAAAAAGGGAACTGGTGCTTAAATCAGCCTGGTTTTGCGCTAGAACCGTCCATGCATTTAGACCACTTTGAAGGGGGAACTAGGTGGTTTTTACATGAAAACTGATGTCAAACCAGGACCGGTTGAACTGGCTGAGCTGGGCTGCACTGTTTCAATGGGCCTAGAAGGAAGACCCAATGTCTCCTCAAGGCCCCCAACTTCATTTTATTCTAAAAATTAGTGAAAATAGCTCGCGGATAGGGAGTTGAACTCTGGTCTGCAAGGTGGATGCCTGGTCCTGTCGCCACCCCACTACCTCGCCTCTTGTGCTTGTATGGAAACATACACGAAACAACTTTACTGACGTCCTGCTGAATCAACCCACCAGACGGTCCAGTGAGCCAAGAGCTCGGCTGGGCCACTCAATGGTCCAACATTTTGTACTATGATACTATATTTAGATTTTAAATGCTTCAGAGTGAAATGGTGAACGCAAGATATAATTACAGAAAAGGCAACGCTAATTTTGGTTGTTTTTAAGGTGCTACCTTTTCTGTTAGCTCACATGGGCATATGCTTTATATTCAAATTTCGAATGCATGTCCTAGGCATTGATGCACTTACCCACTCAATTTTTGTAGCCAGCTCTTCCATTTCTAGGACAGTTCGTCCACAACTAACTAACTCATGCTAGTACTCGAACAGAAAGCAATATACCAAT
Organism: Oryza meyeriana var. granulata; assembly: GCA_003991445.1. NCBI lineage: Eukaryota > Viridiplantae > Streptophyta > Magnoliopsida > Poales > Poaceae > Oryza > Oryza meyeriana. The sequence continues at coordinate 98,446 of RYFJ01002172.1, forward strand.
TGATTGTGCATGTACAATTGCTTGTCCCAGTGTCTTTTTTCCCTAATACCAATTCAGATTAAATATATTCTAGCATATGTTATATTCTAATCTCTCCAAGTGTGTTAATGACTATAATTTTGCTAATGTGCAGGTACAATTCTATCTGACAATTTTACTTGGAGGAGAATGTGGTAAAAACTTTCAATTAACGGCGACAGGAGGTTAAATAATTTCTCACGGGGGTACTGCTCCAATTTTGTTTGGTTCTACATCAGTGCAACATGAATGCATCCCACAAGCCATTCTTGGAATGGATGTCATCTGTCAAGCAAAATCTGGGATGGGGAAAACTGCTGTTTTTGTTCTGTCAAGTCTTCAACAAATTGATCCTGTTGCTGGCCAAGTAGGTGCACTTGTGCTATGCCACACTAGGGAGTTAGCTTACCAGGTACATATTTATGTCCTACTCAGTTTAATTATGTCCATCAGTACAATTTGTCTGCTGATGCTAACTGCCTCTGTACTTAATATATGTTGTAGATTTGCCATGAGTTTGAGAGGTTTAGCAAGTACCTTCCTGAAATAAAAGTTGCTGTCTTCTATGGTGGTGTTCATATAAAAAAACACAAGGATCTGTTGAAGAATGACTGCCCTCATATCGTGGTTGGGACACCTGGAAGGATACTAGCTCTGGCTAGAGACAAGGACCTTTCCTTGAAGAATGTGAGGCATTTCATTCTTGATGAATGTGACAAGATGCTCGATTCACTTGGTAGGTTGCTTTTTCTTGATCAAGTGATCATCATTCCATGTCCAGAATATTTCACTTTGCCTTCTATCTTTTTATTTTTGTTTGCATTATATCATACAAGGCTCTGCTACCTGTTCTTATTAATCTATTTGTTTCTTCAGACATGCGTAGAGATGTGCAGGAGATCTTCAAAATGACACCCCATGATAAACAAGTGATGATGTTTTCAGCAACCCTCAGCAAGGAGATTCGCCCAGTTTGCAAGAAATTCATGCAAGATGTAATGTCATGTGGCCTATCTCATTTCAATAGTGCTTCTTCCTATTTAAGTCCCTTCTTGCTTCTGGCATTCACATATATTGATAGAAGAGGTGACAGTTCTGATGTCAGTAGGTTGAAGGGATTTCTGATTTCTGTACACTACAGTATTGGATAGTGAATTCTATGGTTATTTCTGCATTGGTCTGGTTCATCAACCAATGTGTGTTCCTCTTGGCTGCAAGTGAAGTCTTTCGTCAATGTGAACCACTTGGGGAGAATGCGGGTGTTGGGGTTGGGAGGGCATCATTATTGTAGATTGTTCAAGACCTGTGCTGCTTTTCTCCAATTGTCTGCACACTTGTACTGGACTCTGCTTTACCAGAGTAAACTGCTTCTGTCTCCTACCCATCTCATGGTCAGTGTGGACGAAGCAGCTTCCTTTTGATGCTAATTCTTATAGCAAGGAGTACTGAGAACTTGTTGTCTATAATTTGATCAAATATCAGTGTCCATTGTCATAGCTGAAGTTCAAATATCAGTGCACATTGTCATAGCTGAAGCTCAAATATCAGTGTCCATTGTCATAGCTGAAGTTTCCTAGGAGACTCAAAATTCTGACACAAGAAGAATTGATATGCTGCTCTTATTGGAGTGGCTAGAACATTGGCATGAATTCTAATACCTTTACCTATCATTTGTTATCTTACAGCCTATGGAAATTTATGTCGATGATGAGGCTAAACTGACCCTTCATGGTCTAGTTCAGGTATTGTTTGGTTATCAATTGAACATTTGTACCATTTTTCTATTCATTATGTACCAACCCCTTTTCCCCTGATTCCAGCACTATATAAAACTAAGTGAGGCGGAGAAGAACCGGAAATTAAATGATCTCTTAGATGCATTGGACTTCAATCAAGTTGTGATATTTGTTAAAAGTGTTAGTAGAGCAGCAGAACTGAACAAGCTGCTTTGTGAATGCAACTTTCCTGCGATCTCCATTCATTCTGGAATGACACAGGAGGAGAGGTTTGTTCTCTTCAATTCCTTCGCAGCCTGGACATTTTTGTTTCTTCTTATTATGTCATATTTTGATGATTCTGTTCTTGTTTTTCATGCTTTTTATATATGTAATATTGCCCTTCTTAAAAGAACAATAATCTATGCTGATGTCTTATTTTAGTTATCTTTTTCTTTTGTTACTGTAATGCTTTGGATGATTTCAGATTTTTCATCACCCTAATTCAAATGTGTTTTTCTTTAATCCATACATTTTTCTGGTGCCTATAAATGCTTTGCTCAATGATAAACCATAATCCATGTGAGTTATGATGTATAAGCATGGATGGAGCTGACTAATTCATATGTTTGTATTTACTTCATATTATTTCAAGAATTATGCTTAATAAAGTTACAACATGTATATCTTTGAGAAGCACAGATACTAAGTCTTGTTGAAAGTATAACATGCCATGAAGCCGAGTTCACCTTTGTATGGTTTATGTACTCGTAATCTCTAGAATACTACTATGAACATTGTAGTTGGTGGTGATAGTCTGCCTGCCATCTCACCACTTCCTACCCTTGGATCCTAACAGATAAGACACTCTGAAAATTTGAAACATATTAACCCTTAGGTTTATTGTTGGCTAAAAAATAGATGTGAGGGGGTTTTAGAGTATATCACTATATCTATTCATAGCAATACACAGGCATACAAGGATAGCCTTATTATGCAGACAACATCCTGATGAAAATTTGATTAAAGGATTGTGAGATGTCAGATGTTCTGATATCCCTGCCAAGAAGCCCTAATGCTTGATCCTTGTCTAATAGTGGAGCTTTTGTAGGTTAACTCGCTATAAGAACTTCAAGGAAGGACACAAGAGGATTCTTGTGGCTACTGATTTAGTTGGCAGGGGAATTGATATTGAGCGTGTCAACATTGTCATAAACTATGACATGCCTGATTCTGCTGATTCTTATTTGCACAGGGTAATTGTAACATCACTTTACTGCTGCTGCTTGTGTTTTTTTTTTCTCTTGCTGATATTTTCTCCTCCAGGTTGGAAGGGCTGGACGTTTTGGAACCAAGGGACTTGCAATAACATTTGTTTCCTCTGCCTATGACTCTGATGTTCTTAATCAAGTTAGTACAATTGATCATTTTAAATTTGTTGCGTAATTGGCCTGATGACAAAATCTCACTGTGATTCCATATGCATGATATTTAAAGGTGCAAGAAAGGTTCGAGGTTGACATAAAGGAGCTTCCTGAGCAGATTGATACTTCAACATATAGTAAGTGTTGCTATCTTATTTATTATTCCAGATCAAGTCGTAAATTTTTGCACACGGTGTACCGCATCATGATTTTTTCGAAGAGCTGATTTGTTGTACTGTGATTTGTACTTTCCAGTGCCTTCTTAAAGATCCGGGTGGACTGCTTAAACCGAGATCTATCGTATAACCATAAACTTGTGTGGGAAGTGCTGCCCTCATCTATGTTTAACGGCAATTTAGGTGTGCTGCTGTTGGGTGCCGAATGCCCCGTAATAATACTTGGAAGGATGTACGTGGGCAATTGGGCATGTACATATTTGATTTGCTGTCGTTCATGATACTTTTTGAGAATTTTATTAGGATATAAATCTGGGTTGATTTATACTTTAGTTCATTGTACTTCAGAGGTTTTTAACCCTAGTTTCACTGTACGATCTGTTCAATTATTTATTTATGAGGGCGATTAGAGGGCATGATACCGTTTGTTTGTGTGCGGTATAAATTAAGCAAAATATGGAGAAGTCTAAATCCAGACAAGATGCGGCATGCGTGCGCGCAAGTGGACGGGTCCATTCTCTCCAACCGTCACCACCTGAATGAGATGGCCGTTGCATGCAAGTAGGCCTAGAAGGGCTGCCTGTTCAGATGCGTCTAATGAGGTGATTGGATCGTTACATTTATCTATAAATAAATTTAGTCAAACTTAAATAAGTTTGGCTTTAAAAAAAATCAAAACTGTCATAGTATAAACAGAGGGAGTAGTATCATTATAAAACCTTGATATATGCTCGCTTATTTTTTACGGTGATTTGTCATGTCCGGTGCTTGGTAACGCATGTCTCGGTGTGCCCTGTTGCCTTGTCTATGATTCTCCGTACCGTGGGTCTCTATGTGCGCTACCTTGCCCTGCTTCCTTCTTGGTACCGTGCGCCTTTACGCAATTCTGAGCTGGAGCCGTTGCATAAACTCACAATCCTTCTTGATAATATGTATCTCTACACATGATACCTTGCTAGAGATATCACATCAATCATCATCTTCTTTTGACCAGAACTCATCATACGTGATGTTGGTGAGTATTTCTCTCTCTATATATATTTATATTAAGTACTCATTGATATGATAACCATAAGCTGTCGTCACTGGTATAATCATCGGTAGCTGTAGGTATCATCACTGGTACCGACAGATAGTATCACTGGTACCTGTAAGTATCATCACTAATACCTGAGGTATCATATGTTTCCATCTCTATTATCAAATTCTCGAGTGTATATGTGTCATACTGGTGCTTAGAATAGATCACTGTACACATAAGTATCAGCCCTCATACATACACATATCGACCTAGTACTGATATGATATTGCCTACATCACCAGTGTGCATATGTATCAAACCTGATACCCACTTATATCATTACTCAGTATCACCTATGATAATTAATTGATACCTAGATCACCTCTATATATGTATGTCAAACCTAGTACCCATATGTAATAGACCTGATACCTAGTATTATAAAGGTATCAATGAGTAGCAGGATAGTACCATGAAGGTAGACAAATCAAAATTTATCTACATACTTTATGATACCTTGAGCTGTTACGGATTTTATGATACCTTCAGGTTTCATCAAGTATCATGGTATCTTGACTGATCTCTATGAAATCACGTTCACGATACCTTATCCCATTAAACTTAACGTACATTTATGATACACCCTGAAACTCAATGATACTTCATGTTATTGTGATACCTGCATGATATTTTAGGATATTTTGGATGCCATTTGAGTTTTATAAAGGTACTTTATAGAAATATCATCAATTCCATGGTGTATTACGGGAAATACCATTGAGTATTGTTGGTATATCATGAATATCAGCACATATGAACAAGATTTTGTCTAGTTTTGAAGGGTATCATCAATGTTTAATGGTGACTTCAAAGAGATATCATTAAGATTTTACAAAGGTAATATTATTAGTGTATCATTAGGTATTATGTGTATCGAGTATCATCATTATACTGTTAAGGTTCGTATAGTTCAAAGCTTTGAAAGTTGAATCATAATTTTTTTCAGCTCTAAAATGGAAGAAACTTGTACAAACAAGAAAATTAAAGAAGAAAAACCTTACATAGAAAATAGGTCTAAGTTGAAAACAGATAATCAACTAGTTGTATTTGCTAAGTCTAACCACTAACTATCCTTGGTTGTAGCCGAGGCAGGAGGCGTGCCGCATGCGTGGTGGGCCTCACATGGGACGACCGGACGAGGCAGTCAGGCAAACGTGGCTTGCTGGACGTTCATACCATAAGGCCATGTACAGTAGAGAGACAGGGGTCCGTCTATAAAATGCTGAAATCTGGTATAGAGACAGCTAAAAGACAATTCATACAATGGAGTGTCTATTTTAGTGTCTTTAAGCTGTTTAATACTTTGCATGTGGCTAGGATCAATCATAAATAGTATTTTGTATGCCCTTGTGTTGCTATTTCATAAAAGTACTTATCAGGCATAAATTAGATTAATATGGTAATAATATTTATTTATAATAATAAAGATACACTATATAGTATATATAATTGTACAGTCCGGACCGTCCGAATAGGGTGAGGATGGTCCGGACTATATAATGCAAAACAACAATTTGTACATGCGGACCATCCGAACAGAGTGAGAATGGTCCGGACTATATAATGTGAAATGGCAATTTGTACAGTCCGGATCGTCCGAACAGGGTAAGGATGGTCCGGGCCATATAATGTGAAATGGCAATTTGTACAGTCCGGACCGTCCGAACAGGGTGAGGATGGTCCGGACTATAGAATGTGAAATGGCAATTTCTCTGCTCCAGCTCCGTTGGCTGCTGCTCCAGCTCCAAGGCCAAGCTCGGACGGCGACGCGTGCGCATCTGCAACTCGGAGGCGGGTGACGGGAGGCTCGGGGCAGGCCACCGGCAAGACCTAGGGTCACGAGCGGGCGGCCACCGAGGTCGGGCGCGCAGGCAGGAGGCCACCGAGCGCTCGTCGGCAGGCTGTGGAAGGTGAGGACACCGGTGCGACCGTGCAAGGGAAGGCGAGGACACGGGATCCACGAGGCACCGAGTCTTCCTACAACGCTGCTGGAGCCGACGTCTCAGCCTCGGACCACGAGCCTTTCCCGTCGCCTCACGAAGACGACGCGGCCTCCGTCTCCAAGCATCGGCGGGGCTCTTTTTACAAAAAATGCATCACGGAGACGGGCTGAACAGACCCGTTGTACATGCCCTAAGTTGTATCGTAACAATCACGCGAAACAAGGGCATCCGACGCGAACCAAAACGTTGGATGGTCCCACGCGCATCTGAGCCTTCCATCTCCTTTACAATCGGACCGCTCGAAAAACTCTCTCCACCGGGTGTTCGATCTCTTCAAAAAAATCGAACACCTACTCAGCTAATTAAATATACCCACTTATAGGTATCCACTTATATCTATGCCCTCTCTCCCCCTCTATTCCTCTCTCTCTCCATCCAGTAGTATAGGACTGTACTTTATATGCATAAAAAAGCTCCTTTTAGCATGATTTAAATGATCTTTTCTTCTAAATTATTCATCTGATCTAAGATCTGTTTATACGGTTGTATTTATCGTAATTAAATCTTTTCAACAACTACTCACATTATTATATTCCGATGAAAAATTTTAAATGTTTCAATCATTAAAATTTGATGTTTCAAACGTAAGAAGAAAATGTTTTATCTAGAATTTGATTATGTTGCACATTTAAAGTTTTCGTGTTCCAATGGATTTTTCTAGAGTATTTTATGATGCTTTGCTGGTTTTATTTGTAAATGTTACATGAGGTGTTTTTAGATGTTTTTATAAATATTATCTGATGTTTTACTATCTTATTTGTAATTATTGCACGTGGTGTTCTTTAAATGTTTCAGTAAATATTTTTATGATGTTTTAAGATGTTTTATGTATGTCATAAAAATGCTTCAATCAATAATGTAATCATTTATTTTTTAATAAAATATAATCACATGAGATCTTGTTATAAATATTTTATTACAATAAATAGGGACGTCCGACTTTTTGCATTCCATCATTCAAGGGGCAGACGGACGGCGTCCAACGTTTAGTCGCGTCCAAACAAATCCTAATAAGCGTAACAGATTGATTGTATCATGCTGGCCTCTAGTTTTTCTGTTTTTTTGAAATGTTTTTTCCACGGTTTATGCTGCTTCCATTCTCTTGGAAACTGCGATAAGCTCATCAGGTACACGGGTATTGTTCTATGAACAGGAGGTTCCGGGTTGAGCGCAGGAGCGACGCGCCGTAACGAGGCAGGCAAAGTGGGCCGTACGGCGAAAGCCAAGGAGAATATACATAGCTGCGACGACCGTCGCGTTCTGCCATGACCAGCTTCTTGTTCAACCCTCATCCTTGCAGAAAAGAATTATGGCTTTTCTCCAAGTTTCTGTCACAATTCACTCAGATCCTTAACTACCCATGTTCGTCTTTCTCGCCTGATCTGAATCCTTTTGCTCCAGGATTCAGCTAACACCTGAATATCACAAAGAATCAAGCTAACGTACACCCTCTTAGAATTCTGAGATTAGCTGGAGAAGTTATCGAACATACCAGAAAGCAAAATAAAAGGTTCTATGGAAAAATACTTCTCGGACAGAAGTTAACCCCCCACACGAATAAACTTATGCTCCATGAGATAAATTATATTTTTCGGTCAGTTTCTTTGTAGTATATATTTGTTTACTAATGTAAAATATTCTAGTTCAACATCTGAAAATACACGTCTGTCGTCCCAGTGAACACCGACCCAAACAGCAGCAGCAACACAAGTCGCATGCTTACTTCTCAGTTTGAACCAAACTGGGAAAATCAATAATACGTAAACGCATCACAAAAGACAAGCAAACTACTGGCAACTTGAGAAATGTAGAACAAATCATCCCATTAGCCTCCAATTCAGATAGCGCGAGCTTTGTAGAGGCAAATGTAAGCCATGTGCCAGTCACCTGTTAAGAGAAGCAATAGCTTAAGAGTTGTTCATGACATGTTCAAGTTATTGTTTAGTTATATATATTGCTCACCACCACCAGATAACTTTAAAATCTCTTCCTCCTTGCGTATGCTTGGGTTGTCATCGTCAAATTCAATCCATTTCCCTAAATAAAAGCTCATAAACATCAGTACCATCCAAATAAGAAAAATAGTTGATTTCAAGAATTAACTGCAAGGCCCTACCGTCGTCTTGCTTAACCCAGCCAACATAATGGCCTGAGTCTGCACTTCTCCCTTTGTGCGTCAAAACAGCAATTAAATCATAGATGCCAGTTAATTGTTTCTTCGGCACAGAAGAATCTGCTGCAGTAAACACACAAGACAGCTAAGCTTAAGGATAATCAGGTTGAAAGCAACACTAGCATTTAGTTTTATATCTTCAGCTACTGACTGGAAGTATTGAAGTATGGGAGAGCATGCATTTGAATAGGGACACTAAAACTTCCTTTCCCCCATAGAGACAGAGAGTAGAGACACTAGAATGTTTACTCCCTCCGTCTCGAAATAATAAAACCTAGTACTGGATGTGACACATCCTAGTACTACGAATCTAGATCCAGATTCGTAGTACTAGGATGTATCACATCGAATACTAGTTTTATTATTTCGAGATGGAGGGAGTACTTGTAAACTCTTAGGATAATAAGAGGCAAAAAAAAGCACCATTTTACATACAAAGAGTAGAAGAATCTGAGCTACTGTTTCACTAAATATGAACAGAAACGAACTACTTGCCTTTGTCAATGTCCATGCTGGATGATTCCCCAGCATTACTTGATGAACCCTGAAATTGGGTGCAATGACGCCATAAGGATAGTGCATGCGTTCAAGTACAAAAAGCATTTGCGAGTGTTTAACTAGTGCGTTCAACAAAAGAAAGAGATGTTCATATCTCTACAGCTAAACTGATGAATTGACCTTATATATTCTGAAAGATCAATACCTCATTTTCTTTTGAGCTGCTGGCCTTTCCCTGGCCTTTTAATCCAAACTTAGCATTTTCTGCATCTCTCAGCATCTTCACATGCAAAATAAGTGTCATGATCATCAATGGCACAATGGAGCTAACACAATCAAATTTGGAAAAATGAAAAGATAACTAGTGCTACCTGTCGGGGAGCTTGGAGTTTTTGTTTCAGTTCATCTGAGCAGAAGTCATAAACATCCAGTTCCAGGGGGTAATCCACTTTCTGAAAGCAACAGAAGAAAAGTATTACAACCTATTTTCTCAAACAGAAGAGGTAAAATGAAACTCTGAGTGGACAATGTAGAGAAGAATTGATCAAGCTTCCTTACGAGACCATGTTATGATATTACGGAAGGCATTTGTTATGAAAGAAAAAACATGGAACTAGAGTAAATTTCAGAGAACCATACTATACTTTGTAAAATTATCACAGAATTACACTTTCAAGCAACAATTTCAGAGGACCACCCTTTTCTTTTATCAAAAAGAACTTTTTAAGTATTGCCTTCATATTGACGGACCATGACCACTTGTCAACGTCACAAGCCCATCCAATAAGGAGATGGAAACAGGGTATGCTTCTGAGACTGATGAGTGGGTCCATAGGCCAGCTCATTTGATTGGATACAATGGAAACACAAAAAGGTATATTTTGCTGAAAAATTACTGAAAAAAGAATGGTTCTACAACATTGTTGCTTAAAAATGTAGTATTCATAGTTTTACCCAGGGGGGTATGTCTTTTACTCAAGAAACAAACATACCCGTAAAATCTTTGCCTTCTGGTTTGATTCCCTTTTCCAAAAGAAACGAACAAACTGCACAGTCAGGTACCTGAAGAAATAATTGACATACATATAATTTCTGAATAAAATAAGACGTAATATAATCAAGAAATAATATTTATATTCTTGCCTTGGCAACTCATCTATTCTTGACTCTCTTGTATAAAGAGCAGTGCGGCCCAGTGAAGGTGAAGCCTTCTCAAGTTCCGACTTCAAACCCTACAGAATACAGGAATAATTACATAGATATTTTTATACAAATTCTGAGGTCATAAGCAAGCATAATATAATAATGGTATGCAAATCCACATAAAAAGAACTATCCTGTCCAAATCAGCAATGAGCTACTTGACATAAAAAAACAAATGATGAATTTAATGGTAACATAACTTACATGCTTAAGTCCTTCATGAAGGTGGTTTACATCATGAGATATATGACACTTCAAAGTATAAACTGATTCTCTCTCTAAACTCTCTTCACCACTCTCTGCACAATGGACCCTGTAAATAGAAGCCAACATTAATAAATATCAGCACATTGGAGCATTGCCACCATTCGTATGAACAAATAGTTCTTTCATTCAATAAGTAACTAGTTGCCTTCAGGAATAAAATGGCAAATGAACATCTGACATGACATCAGAAGACGCACAAACAAATTGTACATGAAATGCTGGAACGATTAAAATAGGCTTCCGGTCTACTTTGGTGGATACAGTAGACCACCATGAAGTTTTAAGAGGGGATGCAAGCTCTATATTACCATTTTGGAAATGTACGGACAAACTAGCACAATCAGCAAAGGTCCATAAACAAAAGAGACCACGACACATTTGTTAACCCATAACCTCTATGTGCTGTATAACGCAGGTGCAAGTACAGAATGGTACCTTTGTACGACAGAAAAGAACGCATCAAAGCATATAAGACAAGACAAATGTAAGATAGACCCCCCCCCCCCCCCACCACCACCACCACACACACACACACACAGAGAGAGAGAGAGAGAGACCTGCTCACGAGATCAATCCCAAAAAGTTCCTTCATTGGACCAGCAGGAGGTTCACTATCAAAAAAGGCAAATGGTAAATGGCACAGCCAACCACAATATACATGGGGGACATTCCCCAAGAAAATGAACAGTGCTCCACAATTCATAGTGCATCCACACATACTACCTCCGTCCCAAAATATAGCAACTTTTGGCTATGTATTGGGACTAGATACATAGCCAAAAGTTGCTATATTTTGGGGCAGAGTTAGTACTCCCTCCATCTCAAAATAATAAAACCTAATGATACATCCTAGTAGGCTAGTACTACGAATCCGGGCAAGACCCTGTCCAGATTCGTAGTACTAGGATGTGTCACATACAGTACTAGGTTTTATTATTTTGAGACGGAGGGAGTAGTAAATAAAAAATGTACATAAAAATATAAAAATGTTTTAACAATATTAGTTTTAAAGTGAACATTGAACAGAAAAGAACAAAATACTATAAAAATGGGCTGTTAATGAAAAAATGCATAAATTACCTTGTTTCTGATGTAAGAGTTTGAGAAAGTGTATACACCAACTGGGTCCAGCATTCTTCTGCATCCTGCAATTCTTTCAAGTAAACAATGTTTAAGCATACAGATTAAACAGTAGATCAACCTAAAATTTAGTCATACGTGAGCCACACGAACCTGTTGCATGTAAACATTATTTTGTTGTTGCGCAAATTGGGGATACTTTTTACGCAGTGTCTGCTCAAGTGTAGATCAAACAAAAAGTTACTAAAGGTATACTAAATCCAAGCATTATAGTTTTCCCAAAATATTTAAAGGTTTGAAGACACACTCATCAAGATATCCTATCTATACTACAATGTGGTAAATGTAACCAAACAGTAAAGAAACTAGCATTCAGAAACAGCAAAAGCAGTTTGATGTGGTATTGTAAGTCCATTGGGACTTGAAGGTGTGGCAGTTGTCTTTCTAATCTAAACAAATGCTCAGTTAAAATAACATAAAATTTCACTGGGGTCCACAGAACTGTCAAGCCCTGCATTATAAAATTTTGAATGTTCTTTTTTATTTACTTAATTAGACTGCGATTTCAAAATAGATGTTCCATGCCAAAATTTTATTGTGTTCATGTGGCCCTACTAGAAAATCCCCTAGAATCCCCTCTTCAACCAAAGGGATGTCACGGAGTTCAGTAATAGCTCAAGTAATTTCATATAAACATGCTATTCCTTGTAAACAGTCAAATAATTAGTACAAGTCAAGTTCCACTTGAGCAAATTTTCTGAATAAGGAAAACAGTAGCAGATTTTGTATTGGACATGATTGTTATGATGGATTTTTTATTTCATACAACAACGGTTTCAAATACATAATAAAGAAAAGAAAAGTATGATTCCTTCCGTTAGACCTTTACAGTATAAGTACTTGTTGACATTTCATGGTCTCCAACTTTAATAGGAAACTACAAGCATCATTTTCTACAATGATATACTAGCAAAAATGTAGTACCATGAAACTCTTTTGCATCGGAAATCTACTGACATCATTTTCATGTAGTTAGTCTAGATACTTCAAACATATAAATAGAAGTAGACTTTTAATTTTTGACCTGACACATGCAACAAATAAAGAAAAGAGTATTTCTTATCTAATTTGTAAAGTGCCATAAATAGAACAGTAACATAAGGAGCTCTTCTAATCACAGAAACCAAAATGAAGATTCTGTAGCTTTAGATGTAATGGCCGAGTGGGGTAAGCTGACTGCTTACCTGTAAGAAGAGTAGAGGTGCAACTGGCCGAACACTTTGATCAAGCTCTCCAAAAGTATTACGAGTTGCAACAGTCAAATTATGAGAGGCTTGGTCAACACCATTACCCCTAACATTATCTGAATAACTGCACAGGTAAAAGAGAATGAGACCACCAAGAATAAAATCCTTACTTGAAAACTAATGCTTCAAAGCAATTTTCAAGCGAACCTCAGTAAAGCTGACTTCAGCTCTGGAACAGAATGCAGGCATTGCAAAGTGGAATTCATGTAACATGTATTCCCCAAGTTATAAAGACCAGAACTGTGCCCCTGAAAGTCCAAAGAAAAACCTCACTTGTAGCCACAGATTAAGAATGACCAAATAAGACCACCATGCTGATGCCAAATATAATAGAGACCTCAAGCAATTTGAAATTTTCAACATTGCCAATTACAATGTAAGGACATAAGTTGCCTATAACAATAATATCACTTTAGCTTTTCTGTAATCACAGTTTCCACTCTAGAAGCCATGATTGTTTAGATTGATTCTTGATTAAATATTAATAAATAAGATACATTAAACAGGCTGTTTCAGGAACTATTCATGTTTCCCATAAACTGCTGTCAAATGGTGACAAAAAGCCAAAAGAATATGCTCCTATGACATGTCTATCTTCATAGATAACAACATTGCAAGTGTACTGGCATTTGCTCCCTCCAGTCATTTATAGTTTGCAGACAAAAATAGCACAACCATAAACATGCACTGTAAGGACCACAGTTATGGTTCATATGGGCATATGGTATTAGGTAAGTTTAGTGAATTATTATTTTGAGAGGCTATGCCAAGGTGCCACTCCTAACAGTTTTCATGCCTCCTGTGCATTGCAATGATCTAGAGCAAGTATATCTGAACTTGAAAAGAAGTTATATACTGTCATGGACCACATCCATGATGGGATAAACACTGCCAGAAGATACCCGGGCGGCTGTGGCTGCTACGGGATGAGAGAGGGACTTAGGTTGGGGAGAAGAACATTAAGTGAGACACTAGAGTAATACTATTCATTGCTTAATTGAATAGAGATGTAATCCATCCTTATATAGATGGAGTGACTTAACCCTAAAGCAATTACCCAAACTAATCTTATCTAACAGACTCCAACCAGTGCGCTACAGTATACTGTTCACCCGCCAGGTATTGGGCTGCCCTTAGGCTTGGGCCTCGGCCTCTTGGCCCACTGCCCATGACATATACTTTCCAATTGTACACCAATCACAAAATGCCAATTATACAGAGAAGATTCTTCAACTAATAAAAACATGTATGCATATATCTATGCACAGAAGATCCCATGAAGGTAGTGGGTCGGCACACTCACCACCACCATCACTACTAGCTTCTTTTATTATGTTATACTCCCTCCGGTCATAAATATTTAATGCTTAGGACAAGATTCACTCAAACTATTAAAATTCCAAACATCAATTTTGTATTAGAATAAGTTCATAGAATCTAATAAGTTTATAATATCATGATAATACTTTTCGAGGCAAATCTACATATACCCTTTTTTAAAACTAAGAATTGGTGAAATTATTGATGCTCGGAATTTCAAAGGTTTGACCGAATCTTGTCCTAAGCGTCAAATATCTATGACCAGAGGAATTATTAGATAAAATGAGAGGTCATACGCACCAGTGCAACCACTTGCTCTTCTTCTGGTAGATCCTCTACAAACACTGGGCCTTTCTCTGGAGCTTTCACAATCTCATCAGCTGTACCTATCATCATCAATTTTTGACCCTGCAGAGTTTTCCAATCCTTGATTATATTGTGGAAAATCAATACAAACAGTACATGCAGTTGAATACTTGAAAGTGCTCCCTCCGTCCCAACATAAGTTTATTCGTAGCAATCGGCATTCAAATTAGTACGGAGGGAAAAAGACCTAAATACTCCTCATTTATAGGATAGTATTGGTGGGTGGACAGGTAAGGGGCATTGAAGGGATAAACTTCGTCAATTTGTGGACCCGGGGGGGGGGGGGGGGGGGAGGGGGGTAGGTAAGGGAATAGAAATGAACTTATTTTGGGACGGAGGAAGTATCAAGGGTCTGGTAGAATAAAAATGTGAATGGAAGACAGGTTGATAATCTCACATCTTTCACTCCCAAAGTAGACCAATCTGCGTCATCCTGCATTACAAATACAGAAATTTGACCACGTTGTTACAGAGCCAGATTAAATATATAGGTACATGAAAATCAATTGTGTCCATAAGCACGTGAGCATGTATACTACCTTCAATATTCCACCCTTCACCATAATTTTTTGCCTTTCTGGTGGTACACCAGTCAGAGTGTATAGCTGGCTCTTAAAGACAATGGGAGGCTGGCTGGTGTCAATCTCTATGCCTGGGAAGGTCTCCTTCTGCCATTTCACGCTTACTGGAAAGCACTCCAAAAGCATAAATCATGGTAAGAAATTGAGTATGAAGGAAGGGTGAAGAAACAACGCATAAACTGCTTTGACTAGCGGAACAAATTTGGATTTCATAAGATGGCATCCTCCCATCTCAGATCTCAAGAAATACATGAGATTATCTTGTAGCCGCGGAGCAAGCAAACCACCCTGGCACCCTACATCTTGCATGTTCTAAATAGTTTTGATCAAATCATGCAGCACAAAAATCCTCATTTGACTTAACACTCAACCCAACAATATTATCTTTATAGATGCTACCAAAACCTATTTTAATCATACATGTGTGGCTTCCTATGCCTCGGAACTAAAAATACAGCACAGTAAAAGTAAACAATAATCTCCATTTTTATTTAGAAAAATAATAATAAAGTAGATATTCATCGACAAGGTGCAATGGTCTCTAAACTCATAACATATTAATTGGATGAAACTAATGTTAACTTTTAACCATAACCTTTTCATGTTAGCATAATCATACTGGCTTTGGGCAAAACATTTTGGTATCTCCCACAAGATCATAAAGTGATTCTTCTATTGCACAAATAGTACTACAAATAAGCATAATTATGAAACAGATGTCGCCTTCCGGAACAAAACTAACTTCTATAGAAAAACTATGAAACATTACAAAATGATCAAATAAGCAACAATTTTCCTTAAATTGTTAGTGTCCAGGTGATGCATATAGTGTCAGTACGAGATAAAGATTTTGGAACTGAAAGTTGGCATGGCCATGTAAGTTGGTTCAATTAAATAATAGACAATGCGACAACTCTTCCTTCGGATAATACTCAGTGTAATAAGAGGGTATCCTCACTAAGTCTTCTTTGGGATTATGACTTTGGAAGCTCACGCCCCTGGCAAATTCTATGTCGGTGGTAGTGCAATAAGAGGGTACCCTCATTAAGTACCAAGGTCACAACTCCTTAAGTATCATATCATAAGCAAAACAAAGTCCCTCACTCAAGAGTTAAGAAGGAATTGAGTACAGTATAGAGCCAATTCATCATATCAAAGGTTTGGTGTTGATGGATCATGTATTATGCATAGTTGGATAAAGCTAAATGGAACTAACAAAACTATCTTTCTATGGTTCCTACTTCCTACTAGCATCAACCCATACATTGCGACATATCTCAAAAAATATAACGCGTTCTTCTGAGCTTAAAAAACAATTATATTATATACTAAATAAAAAAGCACACATGTAATTATATCAACCAACAGGTATATACACATAAGACAATAAAATATAATACACATGAGAATACATAAATTCATCCACAAAAGATATAGGCGCAGAGCACACCAACAACATCACCAACTCCTCTTTTTACGGAGTGGAGATTTCATATTAGGAGAACATATGAACATATAAATTATAACGTAATTCAATACCCAACTAGGAGCAACTACAGACTGCCAAAAGAGCTCACAACAATAATCCATGCAACATGATCCAAATTACAGTACATTAAACAATGCCAAAAGACAGTAGTGTATTCTTTCAGTGTCAAATCGAATTAAAAGAAATAGAACATGCAGAAGCTACTGCAAAGTATAATTCTCAAAATGTGGTAGGGTAGATATAATCCACACAAAGGTGCAGAGTGAAAATATCAGGCTGAACAAACTGACTAGATTCATGCTAGACTTGGTGTACCGTACAATTCATAAGCAGTTACAGCATTTTACGAGCTCACAGCAATAGCCCAAGATCTAAGTGCATGGCTTGGCGCTTCTCAAGAACAGAGCACAAGGGGCTGGTTGGCTTGTTTTGGAGGTTAGCCCAAAAAAAATCACGCAATAAAGATGCAACACAATTGAGTACGTAATAGACAGAAAAATAGAATGAACGCGCTAACTGGAAAAATAGAATGAACACGCTAACATCTACTGACAATCAAAGTCTACAACTAAACACGGCCCTTAGACCAGATGTAACCTCTGGAAATCATTGCTTAAACAACACCATGCATTGGTGCACACACACTCCTCTCCTATCCAATGTTCACAGCAACACGCAACCGGCGCTCAAATTCGTAAGGCACACAGCACTGCTACATACAAGCACTTCTACATACATCTGCAAGCAGCACTGCTGCACCGGCAAGTGCGAATGCGGTCACGCCACTAGAGGAACGGAAACCAACAACGCGAGTACGCGAGCCCAAATCTAGTAGGCGAGGACTAAGCCCTACATTCACATGCGAGAGCCCCGCCAATCTCCCGCCGAAACCCACCAAACTACCACCCTCCGGCGCCACCCCCTCCATCCTATTCCGACCAAAATCTCTTACTCCACCCGGAGACAGATCGAAGAAAAAAACCAAAACGCAAAGCGGCTAAGCCTCAGATGGAGGGGGGCCGCCGCCGCCGCACGGGAACGAGACGGCGCAAGACGCCGATTCAGAGGCGAAACCGCGGCGATCAGATCGGTGCCGCTACGAGAGGGAACCGAGAGAGGAGGGGAGGGGCGGGAGCTCACCGGTCGGCATGGCTGCGAATCGGCGGCGGCGCGGCGGCGGAAACCAAGTTTACTTGGAGGAAGAGAAAGGAACCAGAAGGCGACGCAGGGAAGGAGAGGCGAAGCGAAATAGTACGAGGGCGACGGATTTTTTTCCTTTTTCTTTTTTTAATTTAATATAGAAACGCACTCAGTCGGGCCGGGCTTGGGATTGGCGACTGTGGTGCTGTCCAACCCGAGCTCTTTCTCGGGGCCAATTTTAGTTTTTTAAAAAAAAACAGGAGTTTTTAGGCCCTTGGCCTATTTCTTTTCTGGTGAAAACATATGCACACACCACTATGCGGATGCGCACACTGTAAATACACCTTCTTAATAATGTTAAAAGACATGCAAATCCAATTTTACTAAGGGGTATTTAAATTGACTTAATGTATTGGTTTAAGCCGCACGCAAAACGAAAAATATCATTAATGCATAACTAATTAAGTATTAACTATTAAAAACATTTGATTTTTTAGAGATACTTTCATAAAGAATTTTTTTAAAAAAAACACACCGTTTTATATTTTGAGAAACGTGCTAACAGAAACCGAAACATAAGCCATAAGCAATAAGCAGAAAAGAACACCTCCTAAGGGAGTGTTTGAATTGGCTTTTGTATAAGCCACACGCAAAACGAGAAATATCATTAGCGCATGATTAATTAAGTATTTAGTTATTAAAAACTTGAAAAATAGATCTATTTGATTTTTAAAGATAGTTTCCTATAGAACGTTTTTCAAAAAACACACCGTTTTGCGTTTTGGGAAGTGTGCTAATGGAAACCAAGGCACAAGCCATAAGCCACAAGCCGAAAAGAACACCACCTAAATTTCTATTGAAAGTACACATATGCATGTGTAATATTCTATTCATAAGCACAAGAATTTGAACCCTGTTGTATGAGCGCACAACTCTCCCACATCTATTTTTAGTACACCTGCACGCGGGGGAATTTTAGTTTGAACCCTTCCTTATAGATGATAAATGATGAATGATTCTGAGTTGAGGGTATATATGAATGAACTAAAGATTATAAAGCTAAAAAGTTGTTTTAAAGCAGTATTATAAGAAATGCTAATGAAGAATTTTTTCCGAGGACTCGTACCGTTTGAGAGCTTGGAAAGTGTGGATGAATTCGTAGAGAGCTGAGTAGGATTGTGTATGAACTTGATATAGTAACGTCCTTAATTTTGGTTCCTCAAGTATGTGATATACTAATAGCTTGATCAATTGTTCTTTTGATCTTGTTTGCAATGTGCATAGGCAAGGCAAACGATATATTTGAAACTTGAACTTTAATAGGGATTCAAACTTTATTTTTCTATGAAGAGCCTAAGTCATTAAGCTAGCAACATTTATAATGCCTTAAAATTTTGGTGGTAATAACCAACGTCCTCGGGCTAACATCTAAGGAGCAAAAATATGTCACGAGGCTAAGGTACCTTAACGTTCTCTATTACATTTTATTTTCTAGGAGTTGGAGCTAGCCTTGTAGGAAAAAATCTCGTGATGCTAGCTCTGGCTTGACATAATGAGCTGCCAACAAGGAAGCTGAAGGAGCTATGCTAGAATGGTATGCTCTTTCTTCAACTTTTGGAGCCCAAAACTCGTGTGGAGTATTATGGCATGGAGATTCGGAATAAAAAGATTGTGTAGGACTATTCAACTTGTTTAGCGGCTATCTATGGGCGTGTCTGGTTGCCTGCACGTGGGTTGGCTCGCATTGGGCGAGTAGGAAGATGCGTGTTTGGTTAAATGGACACGTGGGTGCAAAACGGACCCTGGAGCCAGGCTAAGGAGGAACGCAGAAGTCGACCTTCGCTCCTCAGCCTAGCCCGATTCATGCAGGTGCGGGTGCAAAGGTTGCATGCGCGCGGGTAAGGGGAGCGCGGGGTCGACTCACCTCCCTATCCCATTCCTCTTGCAGAGTTGGGTGAGCATCAAGCTCGGTGAGGAGGGGCGACGAGCTGGCGTTGCATGCCGCTGCCTCCCTCGTCTTCTTTTCCTTGATCGTCGGCTATTGTCTCCCTCGTCTTCTCCCATTCCTAGTGATGAGCAAGAAGAAATGAGTCAGGGACTCTGAATTAATTTACTTGACCCCTTTGTTTTTGATGGTTCTCTTTTTACATGTGTTTTTAATACTAATAGCCTTTAAATTTCTACAATTATTTTAACAGAGATGTAATATTTTGAATATGGGTAATAAGTTATAGGCTTCAAAAGTTGTTTTTTCTACATTACAAGTGTAGTGTTCATCAGCCCATTCATAGATTCATTAGCAAGGTATAGATTTATAGGTTTCAAGTATAGATATATTTTAAAAGCCCATTTGGAAAAGTAAACAGTACTCCCTCCCTCCCACATAGACTTTATTTTTGCTCTTTTCATTTGTCCCACAAAGACTTCAACTTTGAAGTAATCATTGCATTGGAGTTTGTGAAAGTGGGGCACAAATGCATTAGAGTTTGTGAAAGTAGAAAATATATGCATTGGAATTTGCTAGTGAAGGGTATTGTAGTCTTTTTACCTCTGTATTGATATGTGTGAGATGGAGAAAGATGAAGTCTTTTTAGGACGGAGGAAGTAAGTACTAAGTAGCGATTCTACTTTTTGCCATATCAATGCACTCTTGACTCTTGAGTGACTCCTTAAGATTGTTGATGTGTGGATTTGACTTCTATCTCATCTTAGGATTGGCAAAGTATGGATCGAACATCGAGGATTGGCGAAGTGGCTATGTATTGTCTTAGCAGAATCGTTTGTTTAAGCTCTTATATGTTAAACCATTGCATAAAACTATTTTAGGGTGCTATATGCATGGTATTGTAAAAGTCAGAGGTTAAATGTCCAAATTTGTAGTTTGGCATGTTAGGTCTCCTAAAGTTTAAGGAGTTTATATCGACCTTGTAAATACAGATAACCGGTAAAAGTACAAAAACCATCAACTCGTGTTAATGTTAACATCAAAATTTGGTACGGTTCGTTATCATGTTCGGTTAAGAAAAGAGGCTATATCAGCTGGTGGAAGCTAACCCAGAAGAGCCCGGATTTGAAAAGGAATCGTGAAGACCAAGGCATGGCAGTTAATATTTTATCTATAAATTAGGCAAGGATAATAATTTTTAGAAAACCTGATCTCGTGTCCGATCGGGGTTTGTTAATTTTCCTTTTATAGTTAGGAAACTCCTGTTTCATATCCGATCAGAACTGTATAAACTCGGGGTATAAATACGTATGCCTGGGGACCATGTAAACTATCTCACAGATCAATACAACTTCGGCGCATTGCCACCCATTCAACGGGTTCTTGCTTCTCGAGCCGGGCTGCATCGGTTAAGTTCGACCTCCTGCGAAAGGGTAAGTCTCGTTACCCCGACTACCGTATCGGCTAGGACTTCCTCAGTTAGGTCCGATATTCTAGTCGGCCTACGGTAGTCGGCTTACCACGATATATCTGTTCTGTCTACGGCTGCATCAATTAGGTTTGATCTCATAGGCCAAGTAGATATATCACATCACGGGTGCATAGGCTTATCGGCTTACTGGGTGTAATTTATCATCAGTTTGTGCTGCATCGGTTAGGTCTGACCTACTAAACTGCCTGCGATAAGTTATTCCTGCTAGGTTGATAGATTTTACGCAAGCGTCTTATCGGAATGTATAGCCGATAAGTTATCGTATAATACATCACGATTGCATTAGATCTATTGGCTCATCGAGGTTCTTTTATCATCATCGTCTGTGCTGCATCGGTTAGGTTCGACCTACTAGACTGGTGATAATAAATCTATCTTTGTTGAGTCGATAGGTTTTTATGCAATGTTTTATCGGAGTGCTTAGCCGATAAGTTATCTTTTATTAGATAAAGCCGACTGCATTGTCTATTAATTATTATTCTGCCTATTTACTCTATCATCGTCTTCTAGCCGATGTCCAAGTGTTTTTTTCGGCAGTCGGCTGGCTCATTATTGGCTTATATCATCATCGGCTTCTAGCCGATGTACAAGTTACTATCGGCAATCGGCTGGAGGAATTCTGTATCGACTTGTTGGCCGATTGGATCAAGGATCTAACTTTTTTTCTATCTCCTTGTCAATTACTGGGTCAAATTGACTAGCACGTCTGCGAACCTCAAATTTAGGACCTGCACTGGAGCTAAGCAGATCTCCCAGGCCTTCGCGTGTCTCTAGGCGCCGAACCAGATCATCGGCTCGTTCCCGACGCTGCCGGTGATTTTCGGCGTCAACAGTTAACCATGTCAAAATTATGAATTAGAATAGGCCCGTCCTATGCGGTTGTGTAACTGGATTATAAAGGATTACAACTTCACTTACAAAAGAGGAAAATCACATTGGTCACCATCATCATCAATTCATCACCAATTGCATTCAGGCATTAGACAAGACCGACTAGGTTGGTCATATGAGCCCAACTCAACTTAGGCCTGGTTGGCCCAATCCCCACCATAAATGGCAGCACATCCATTCCGATCTGCCGCTCTTCTGTCCAACTCCGGTCGGTCACCTACTCCAAGCAGAAAGAAACTGAAACATCGAGCGCACGACTCTACCACACCTATTTTTGGTATGCCTGCAAGCTTCGTAGATAACAGTTCTTCACTTCTTCTTTGTTAAAAAATGAGTGAACATCAGTTTGGACCCCTCTTAAAGATGATAGATGATGGATGATTTTGAGAATAAGGTATATATGAATGAATTAAACATTACAAAGCTAAAAAGTTATTTTAAAGCAGTATTATAAGAAATGGTCGTGAAGAATGTTTTTGGAGGAATCATACCGTTTGAGAGCTTGGGAAGTGCGGCTCTAGTAATTGTCATTAGTTACCTCAAAAGAATGGGTCTTTAGTAAATTTCACTACTTTGAAAATGACATGGGATTTGTTGTAAATAACTGTTTCCAAGACATGGAATGTATTGGCATTCATAGGAAAATGAATGCGGATGAATTCGTTGAGAGCTGAGTGGGACTACGTATGAACTTGATATAGTACGATACTAAATTTTAGTTCCTTGAGTGTATGAGCTATACTAATAGCTTGATTCAATTGATCTTTAGATTTTGTTTTCAATGTGCATAGGAAAACGATTTGTTTCAAACTTGAAGTTTAATTGGGATTCAAACTTTATTTTTCTATGAAGAGCCTAAGTCATTAAGCTAGCAACATCTATAACGCCTTAAAATTTTAGTGGTATAACCAACATCCTTGAGCTAACATCTATGAAACAAAAATACTACTATGTCACAAGGCTAAGGTAGCTTAACATTCTCTATTACATTTTTTTCTACGAGTTGGAGCTAGCCTTATAGGAAAAAAAAATCTTATGATGCTAGCTCTGGGGCTTAACTTAATGAGCTGCCAACAAGGAAGCTGAAGTTGGATCTATGCTAGACCGACCTTTTTGTTTAACTTTTGGAGCCCAAAACTCATGTGAAACATTACGGCATGAAGATTCGGAGTAAAATTTGTGTAGGGCTATTCAACCTGTTTAGCGGTTATCTAGAATACCTAGTGATGAACATGAAGAAATGAGTCAGGGATGAGAACATCATCTTAACCTCTCTCAATTAATTTACTTGACCCTTTGTTTTTTATGGTTCTCTCCTTACATGTGTTTTTAATACTATTAACCTTTAAACTTCTACAGTTATTTTAACAAAGATGTAATAGTTTGAATATGGGAAATAAGTTATAGGCTTCAAAAAAAAAATTCTACAATAAAAGTGTAGCATTCATTAGCAAGGTGTAGATTTATAGAGTTCAAGTATACATATATTTCAAAAGCCCATTTGGAAATGTAAATTGTAAGTACTAAGTAGCGATTCCCCCTTTTGTTATATCAATGCACTCTTGACTCTTGAGTGGCTCCTTAAGATTGTTGATGTGTGGACCTAACTTCTATCTTACCTTTATTCCCATTTCTCTCTTCTGTGGATGATTTAAGATCAACGCACTGTGCTAGCATGTCATTACAACAGAGTACAAACCGAACATTGAGGATTGACGGAGTAGCTATGTATCGTTTTAGCTAGCAGAACTGTCTGTTTAAGCTTAGACACGTGTTAAACCGTTGCACAAAACCATTTTATGGTGCTATATACATGGTATTGTAAAAGTCAGAGGTTAAATGTCTAAATTTGAAGTTTGGCATGTTAGGTCTCCTCTCATAGTTTAAGGAGACTATATCAACCTTGTCAATATATAAAACCACCCACTCATATTAACCCTGAAAGAACTATGAATTAAAATAGACCTTTTTTCTATCGTATGCGTAGACCCATCCTATGCGGCTGTCACTGGAAGGAGGATTACAACTTCAATTACAAAAGAGGAAAATCACATCGGTCACCATCATCACAGATTGCATGTGTTCCCATCGGTCATCCGAGCCAACTCAATCCCAGGCCCGGCCCGGCCCGGCCCAGATCAGCCCTCATCATAAATGGCAGCGCATCCATTCCGATCCGCCATTCTTCCATCCAGCTCCGGTGGGTCGCCCACTCCAAGCGGAAAGAAACCGAAACCTCTCCGATTTCATTCCGTTCCCCATCACCACCGCCTCCTCTCCTCCTCCCCCAAAACCCTAGCACCCCTCCTCCGCCTCCTCCCCCACCGTGGGATGGGATGCCGTCCAAACCCTTTCCCCACCGCCGCCTTCGCCTGAACGCCGCCGCCTGGATGTCCGCATGGACGGCTACCGGGCCCTGATCGCCGCCGGGGCCACCGCCGTCTGCTGCCTCGCCTGCGCCGTCTGGGCCTTCCGCAACTCCTCCTCCTCCTCCGCCTCCAGGAAGCAGCATCAGCGGCAGCAGCGCCATATCTCTCCGAGTTGCTGCGGCTGCGCCCGCTGCGGGTGCCGCGCCGCAACCGTCAACGGCGAGATGGCCGTGGGCGGGGAGCAGAAGAAGGCGCCGGCGCCGGCGCCCGCCGCCGCCGCGGGGGCGTCCATGATGGAGCAGCTCGTGCCCGAGATCACCACCCACGCGCTCAGCTACCTCGACTACACCAGCCTCTGCCGCCTCTCCATGACCAACTCCGCGATGCGGCGTGCCGCCAACGATGACGGCGCCTGGAAGGCTCTCTACCACAAGGTGCGCTTTGCTCTGCCCGTTCTTTGTCTGCATCCCTTAACACTTCGTCGATTGATGTGCCCTAGGATTGAGAATGCCATGCTTGTTTCTGCTGGAAGAGAGGCCATCAGCACCGCTAGGTCTTTTATGTTTAGGTTGTGTGCCCGCACAGAACCATCTGCGTTCTCGACACTGCTTTTGTTATTATGCCATTGTGTTAAGTTCACTATAATGCTCATTCAAGATAATGTACTTGGTTGATAAAATTTTTTCTTCTTTTATGACTTGAGTTACATGGGCATAGTTATATGATTCATAACATGCATCAGAGGCCGTTATTATGCCATGCTCAAACAACATAGGTATTGGGTCGATTCTGAATTAATCAGCCAAATCTAAATAAATTATGTCCCTAAATTTACGGCAATGCAACTCCATTTGCTTGCAGATATAACAGAAAGACTTCTAAATTATTTTGCTTTCCAAATTTTCCTGTCTGGTTTGCAGTCCAGCCACATTGTTGACCTATGCAATGGACAAAAAATTATTATTTGTAAATATCGACCATTTAGTTCCAAAAGAATATGTATCATTTTCTACTGTGCCAGGCTTCCAGCTTATACCCTTCATACTTGTCCAGTACTTACATTTTATGAGAAAGTCAGACAACTACAGTGCCCTTTTTTTTCCGTCATGCGAGTGGTCCTTGGATTTGCAAATTTTATATAACATTTTTACTTTTTTAGTGATCTAATTCATGAAGACATAAAGTTACAGAATTTATACTCTCCATGTTTTTTGCTGGAATTGTGTCAATTTATATATGCGGACAACAACTCTTGTGATTTTTATATATTAGAAGAACAATTTACATTTTGTGAATTGGTTTCACAATATAAATTGACCCTTCATTTCCTTGTAGGATTTTACAGTGGAGCAGCACAACATAATACCACCAAACGGATGGAAGGCATATTATGCAGCTACAAAAGCCATCATGAACGTGAATACTGATTTCTATAATATCATCAGGGAAGGGTCCTTGCCAGCAATGAGTCACTTCTGGCTTAATGCAGACTATGTGAAATGCATACATGCAACCGGAGAGCTTTTTACAGGGTATGTGCTGAATCTTTAATGTGATTGAGCTAGATCTGTACCATTTCTCTTCTATGGAATGTATCATCTGCTTGTGGCCCATATTTTTTTGGGATCAATTCATATGTTTCACCATATGGAGTTATTTGTTTGTTGAAAAAAATTGAAATGATCAATACACACTAGTGTGAAAAGTTAATTCAATTATCGTTTTAAGAGATAAAAATGTGTCTTGCATGTTCGGAACAAATTAAGAAAAAGATCAGGAGTTAAATTAGTTCTGCAGCTTCAGGTAGAACATTTTTAAGCTATCAGCCTATCACATGATCATTTTGTTTCTGTATGAATTCATATCCTAGGAGCACTTTCTTAAAGTAAAATAGAGAAAGGGTCAATGTTATATTGATTGCTGATTTGTATAAAATATCATCACATTTTGCATATTTATGAAGATTGTCACTTCACCCACATACACCATTCGTTCCTTTGCATTGTCACTATCCTGTTGTTGTGTTCCCTCATTTATGCAGACTTTCAATGTGTAGTAATTTGTATTGACAACTACAATTGGAACTAGGTCTAATATGGCAGACAATTTATTCCAGATTTTCTTCACACTGTTTTTATTGTCTTCGGAACTTATCGCTTGTTTCACATCTTTCTTTATTTTTCCCTTTAATATCTTCTAAGAATTTAACCTTTCCAGCTTAGCTATTTACGTTGACAGACCTATTGAATGTTAACAAGAAATGTGTGATTTTCATCTGTAGAAGGATTTTTTTAGTCATGAAAGCATGCGTATTCACATGCTGTCACTTTTCCCCTACTTATTTTTGGCATGTGATTTTTAAACTCCGCATACCAGTAAATGTTATTTAGGAAGAATCATTTCCAAAGCAATTATCTTCTTCTATCTGTTTTAAAGGTTGTTTTTGGTCTTCTAATCATGCTTTTACAACATGGAGAACCTTTATTTACCATATTGTATTGAGCTGTTCTTGACCATTCATCAATAGCTGTAGAACAGGACCATTGACCACTTTATTGTCAGTGTATAGAAGTTAATCCATTCTTTGACTTAGATTTAGTGGTTACACCAGAGGGGCATCTTTTGTTACATGCTTTTTTGTTGTTGCTTAAGTTTCTGGAGGCATCCCCAGTACTCTTTAACTAAAACCAAGATATATGTCAGATGTCATGAAAGGTGTTCATTTCAGTATCTTCTTTCTAATGCTGTCCTAGAAACCAGTTTGAGCATTGTTCTTTAATGCAGTTCCTTCCCTTAAGTCTTCTTTTTGTAAACCTTTTGGGATGAAAATGTCATTTGCATAAGGTTTCTTTCCAATAGTCCTGTGAGTTCCTGAAGTTGGTCATATCTAACTAGTGTCTGTTTTGACAGATACAACGCAGTGATGGACAGCTGGGGCTTGTTATTCAACTGGGGCCAGGATGGAGGGCAGGGCATTGCTTTCCAGCTACGGGATGTCCGAGCTCGTGTACTCGGTGAGGTGGCATGGGTTAACATGAAGGCGCATGTTGATGTTGACCCTGGGCCGTTCCATGTGACCAATGTATATGAGTTCCGTAATGGCAGGTGGTATATGGTTCATCACCATAGCTCGCTCATGGCTGACCCTGCTCCACTTAATCTGTTTGCTTAAAAGTTGAGAACAAAGAATCATTTGCAGCAAAACTTTCATGTCACATTTTTATGTTGCATGCTTCTTTTGCAGTTTAGACTGGTGATAGATTATGAAACATATTTGGGGAGAGCTTTATTTCGCAGTTCTCTCCGTTTATTCCTTCATCCTGAATCTCCTGGTTGTTGATATCCTTTCAGTTTTGTATAAATGTGTCCTAGGAGTAAACTAAATTGGTTAATGAAAGCTTAGCTCTGTGCGGCGTGACTGACTTGTCTGGGTAATGATTGTGTTACTGCTGTTTAGCAGCTTTGTTCTGTACCTGCTGGGACAAATTCATTGCTTCTAGCGTCTACTGGATTTGAAGTTAAATCTACTTTCGGCTGCCGCTAGATGATGCCTCAAATTTTGGAGCGTTATGGAGAAGCAATAAAGTATGTTGTACCAGGTCAGTTTGTTTGCGGTTATTTTCACTTCAGAAGTTTGGGCTAGACTCTGCTGATAGCACCTACTACAGTAAAAGCTACGGGTATATTTTAGTTTCATGGAGTCAGAAGTACAATTCATCTTTCAATCCTGTGAACGAAGGGAATTCAAGAGAAAGTGCAATATTTTGATATACAAGGACAAATTCAGTTCAAGACAGGCTCATATATTAAGTACTAAGCGCAGTATTTTGATATACAAGGACAAATTTCGTTCAAGACAGGCTCATAAATTAAAGTGAAATACTCACCTCTGGAGAGACTATGGCTGTTTATTCTGTCAAGAGTTTACAACAGGAGAAACAGAGGGAGGTCTCGAGAGATTTATACATGGCTGGCCGTCCAGAAGTTTTGTGTATATAAATATTACAACAGCAAGGGCTAATCCTCTGCAGACTGAAGTCATCATCGCACATGATAAAAAACAATGGGACGCATCATCTCTTAGCCCGCGAGATGGGAAACCCCTCAGAATTTACTATCCAAATTCATCAGCACACCGTTAAATACTACTACTCGTATGTATGTATATCTCACGACAAATACGTGTCGAATCTTATTACTTGTGTCCTTCACCGGCAGTCCCCTGATCCTGAGCAAGCAGCAGGGAAAACATAAGCCTCAAGCGTCATCCTTGTCTGCAAAGATGTCAAGAAGGGAGAGCGCCTGCAAGAACAGAGCAGCAAAATCTAAGCTTATTGGCATCATTTATGGCGTCCCTTGATCTCATTGTATATCAGTTACAGTGAACTGTGCAATGACATGCTGTGCGTTGCTCCGTTTGGATGGACAGAATTTACCTCCGCGACGCTGAGCTCCAGCCTGAACTTGGGGCCGTCGTAGTGGTGGAGGATCGGTCGGAATGCATCCTCCTCCAGCGGGTCGTAGATCTTCCTCGTCGCAACCTTCACCTGATGATGGCATCAACAAGAAAAAAAAGGTAGATTAAGGACATATGGTCACAAATCCAAATAAAGTTTATGCAGTTGGTAACCAGCTTCAGATAGGTTTGATGATTCAGTCTAAACTCTAAAGTTTCAAGGGTGGTAGGATCTAGGATCTTGTGTGATCACTCCACTTTCACTTTGGGTTAGTAGGTTTGGTCTGACTTGATTGCGACAATGGTGGAAATTTGTATCCATCCATCGCACCAACTGGGACAACACGGAAGCAAAGGTTTTTAGTGTTTGTAATTACTCTGTATGATGTGGTCGTGTTGTCGGTCTCTGACTAACCATCCAACCTTTCTTAGGTGCGGTGGTTAGGCAGTCGCTAGTCTTTGCCGACGATCTAGAATAGACTAGTATTTATTTAGACTTAGTATTTATTTAGTAACTATTATTGATTTAATTGTTTCTAGTCGGCAAAGACCAATTCTTCAGTCATCAAACCTTGCAACTGATGCATATCAAGTCCCCCTCATATTGATTAATGCTAGACTATGCTAGAACAAGTTAAAGTTGGGTAGGGACTGTTTAATTAAGCATGGATAAATCTACTAATTCCTAATTATACTTGTTACCTACCAAAAACAAGTTATAAGTATGTTATATGGTTTGATCCATATCATGTGATTAATGAGAAAGCAAGGTACCTGTGCAGGGAAGCGCGACTCGCCGGGGCACTTCTTGTCCTCCCACGCCGTCGGATCGATGTTTGTTCCGCCGAAGCTGGCAGCCTGAAGAAATATATAATCAGGTTGACCACTGATTATCCCACGCAATAATTCACCAAATAAAACTTGTAATTTAGGGAGCAAGAAGATCTAGTACTAGGATTCCGCGGTGATTTACCTCGAAGATGCCGTGGAGCTGGTGGGTGGAGTAGTTGTAGAGGAAGAGGGGCAGCCCTGGCCTGATTGCCCTCACTGAATCTCTGTATCTCGATGGAAGCCCTGCATCAAGCACAACTGCCGTCAATCTAATGATTTATGTTGATGAAAAAGTTGAATTATTTGGAAGATAATTTCGTGGTTCAAGAATCACCATGATTTATTTTTTCATCAGGAACCAGTTCTTGAATGGTTTTGTAGTCGAATTTGAAGAATAGGTGTGATGAGTATATATATGCTTACCGAAGAGCTGCCTCTTGAGGTTCTCCTCCATGGTGTCGTTGTTGCAGACGAAGATGTAGCCGCCGATGGCCTCGTCCCTGGGCAACGCCTCCGACGCCGGCAGCGTCTTGAACCTCTTGTCCGACGCCTGCGCGCCGTTGTTGCCGCCCTCGTTGTTCTTGGCGTGCTTCTTCTTGCCGCCGTCGCCGCACTTCTTGCCGTGGGCGCCGTAATACCCGCCGTTTCCGTTGTTATTGTTGTTGTTGCTCGCCGGCCTCCCGACGGACTTGTTGAAGTAGCTCTTCACCTCGCCGCCGTTGCCGCCGTAGTTGCCGCCGTTGTTGTTATAGCTCCCCATCTTGTTGAACGCGAAGGCGTTGACGTTGTTGTTGTTGTTCTTGGAGGCGGCGCCGTTGTTGCTGTAGAGCTTGCTGTCGCTGGGGAGGTTGACGCTGTTGTAGCGGTCGGTCTTGCTGGCGCCGAAGGCGAGTTTGCCGGAGCCGATGAGCCCTGGCCCGTCAAGGCCACCGCCGTTGTTGCTGTTGACGATGTTGCTCTTGGCTCCCGCGGCGGCGGGGGAGGTGAAGTGGTGGTACTCGCAGCCGGCCGGGGAGAAGAGCGCCGGCGCCGCCTCGTTGCGGCGGTCGGAGGGGGAGGACCAGATGGAGTCGCCGAGGGAGAGGCCCGAGAAGCTCGCCGTCTGCAGTCGCAGCTGGTCGCTGAACTGCCAGAACTCGCGGTCGTATCCCTCCATGGTCGACGCCTCCGCGCTGCTGCTCGTCTCCTCCTCTGCTTTTCCACTCGTTTTCTCGTGTTCGTGCTGCTGCCTCTTCCGTGTGGGCGGGGGAAGGGAAGGGAAACGCGGAATGGGAAAGGAGACGGGGCGCGAGGCGAGACGTTTTATCGGGGAGGAGACCGGTGTCGCGGTGCGACGCGGCTCGGTTGGTTTGGTTGGTTGGTGTGCGGTGGTCTCGGTTGATTACGGGTTTTGGTCGTAATTTCGACCGGGACAAGGGTGAAATCGCCGTGCGCGATGGGTCCAATTGTCAGCGGACGGAGCGTGGAGCGAAGCTTCGGCGAAGGTGGCGAAAGCGCGTGCGTTACTGCGTTTTGTGTGATGTCTCAAAGACTCAAAGCTGCTGCTGCTGATTGTTCACTTGAACTGCGTCTTCTTCTTCTCGAAGGTGGGATGGGGATTACTAGTCTAATGAGAGATTGCGTTAGTGAGTAGTGACGTGTGTATTGTTCGGCCACTTGCATCGAGTCGTGGACGTCCCTCCCTGTCGTACAGATAACGAAAGGATGAGGGGACGGACTGTGCTTATTATTAGTGGAGTACGCTTGGTGTTACCGTCTGAAAAGAAAGCCTAGCTGAAACTAATCTCCTTTAGAGTTAAAAAGAAAAAGAGAGAAGAAAATCATGCTCCTTTTTTTTAATGGATTACTGTAACTCTCAAGCTTGTACTCTCGAGCAAGCTGGTTAATTAGATCCCTATTTTATTACTACGTACTCCCCCCGACGTGTACACGTGGTGCGATTCAACTCGAGACGCAGAGTGGGAGACACGTACGATGCTCACTCAGATGGAGAAGAAGCACACAAGTGGCAAACGGGCCGGGCGCGGCGCATCATCGGCTCGGCTGCGTGCGCAGCGCGTCGTCCGTGCGTGCTGCCGTTGCGGCGAAGCGAGTGGAGGAGTGGGGACTCTACTGGAATGGAAGACGCAGGGGAGGCAAGTGCGATCGCCACGCACGTCGCGCTGCGCCCCGTCTCGTGCACTTGTCTCGTACTAGCCCCGTCTTATGTACTTGACTCCTAGGGTTGTGTTTTTAATTACTTATTTTTTAGCTTATATAAGCTATATATAAAACAGAATGTTATTAGCACGTGATTAATTAAATATTTACTATTAAAAACTTAAAGAAATAGATCTATTTGTTTTTTTGAGATACTTTTATATAGAAAATTTTTAAAAAATACATCGTTTATCGTTTTGGAAAACGTGCGCGCGAAAAATGAGAATTTAAGTTCACTGGCTTAAGTGGTGCCAAACACCATGTTAGATGTTTGCACTGTGGTGTTAGTACCTTCCTTACCTTGGGATAACATTATTATCTCCTCGATTGGGCATTCAACACAACTGTCTTTGGAAGATTCGGAATTCAGAATTGTTTTTGAACTCCTGCGTGCATCTTTCATACGTGGAAATTAATTCTCCCTTTTCTATACAAAGAATCTGTCATCGTAAAAACAAAAACCGGTCCTGGCTTGCAAATTTGAGTCTCAGAGATGCGTTGGAGAGGGCGAATCAATTGCTTCCGTCGTGATGAAGGAGCTCTGTGATTACGATCGCGCGTGCCGAACCGGGGGGAGGCATCTCCTCCATGACTCGCATTTACTCCGGACGCGGAGCTCCCCGGCCTTGCGCGTACTACGCTCCGCTCCAGTGTGAAAGCGCCCTGATCCCGGGCGACTTTAATTCCCGTTGTTTGTTTGTTTGTTTGTTTCATCGCGGGAGGTGCGCACGCGTCGCCATCAGCCGGCCCGGCAGCGCGCCGCGGTTGGCCCCGCGCGCCAATCTATTCTCTCTCTCTCTCTGGGGGCCAGCGCCTGCTGAACCGATCGAGCGAGCACGGCGTCGCGTGTGACTAGCTTAGCTTTTGGGTTTGGTGGTCGCCGCCACGCCCCGGCACAGCGCGTGATGCTTGGGATGGGTATGGGCGTCGGCCGTCGGCTGACTGGTGGGCCCTGGGGCTAGGATAACGTCGTGTGGGCCCGTTGCTGAGTGGGGATGCATTCATTTGGTTTGCATTGCCCCTATTTTGTTTCAAGTAAATTGCACACATTACATCACGTAGAGTATATCTTAGTTTCACTTTATATTAGATATATTAAAGTAAGTTTTTCTTCATAGTATGATATATCATTAAATCTATAGAAATTTTATTAAATTTTATAAACTCTAAATGAAACTTTGTGAATTATGGTATATTTTCGAAAATTTCATAAGTTTTACTCGTATTTCATAAGATTTTTCTCTAATTATATGACATATTCTAGTGCAAAGTAAAACTTATTTTGATATATCCTATACAAAGTAAATATATGTACTAAAACTTACACAAAGTGAAACAAGATATACTCTACCAATGTAAAGTGTAATTTATCTTTTTTTATTTTCTTCATAAAAAATCATATACTAATAGCTCACTTCGTTTTATATGATTTTCTTCTTCTTTTTTCCCTTCAGCTTCAAACACTCCTTAAATCGTTCTTAAAAACGTAAAAGGGCTGAAAACTAGTTTATCAGCGACGTGCTGAGCCATATATACCTCACCGGTGCAATTAGTCAATAGGTTAGCCTGTCACGAGCGTTCAACAAGGAAAATTAGGCTTAGGCTCCATGTGCACGTCAAATAAGAATAAGTTATTAGTACATGATTAATTAAGTTTAATTATTATAAACTTAAAAAATAGATTTATTTAATTTATAAACAATTTTTATATAGAAAATTGTTGTAAAAACGTATCGTTTAGTAGTTCGAGAAATGTGCTCACGAGAAAAATAAAGGAGTTTTCTTCTCTTCTCTCATTTCTAACACTGTCTTTGTCTTAGGGATAGTTTGAAGGTAAAGAAAGAAGGAAGAGGAAGAACATCACACAAAACGAAATAAGTCATTAGCGTATGATTAATTAAGTATTAATTATTTTAAATTTGAAAAATAGATTAATATAATTTTTAAAATAATTTTATATAGAATTTTTTTTAAAAAAACACACCGTTTAGCAATTCAGAAAGTGTGCTCATAGAAAACGAGAATTCTTTTCCCTTAACACATAAGTTCAAATGCTCCCTTAGTTGGAAAGTAACGGAAAAAAAAGAAAAAGACCATGTAAAATAAGATGAACCATTAGCATATAATTAATTAAGTATTAACTATTATAAACTTAAAAAGGAATTAATATGTTTTTAAAGTAACTTTTAGATAATTTTTTTTTAAAAAATTGTTTAACAGTAAAAAACATGTTTAAAAAAAAACGAGAGGATTTTTACCCCAACGCCTAGGTTCGAGATGGCCCTTAGCTACTTAAAGGCTTCGTTAGTGCTGCTTCAGCAGCTTATTTAAGCCACGCGCAAAACGAGAAATGTCATTAGCGCGTGATTAATTAAGTATTTACTATTAAAAACTTGAAAAATAGATCTATTTGCTTTTTAAAGCTACTTTCATATAGAAATTTTTTTGCAAAAAACGTATCGTTGATTATTTTGGAAAGCGTGCGTGCAGGAAACGATAAAAATAAGTTGGGATTTTGGAAAGCGTGCGTGCAGGAAACGATAAAAATAAGTTGGAGGAAGTAGTGGAAAAGGTATGTTCTTTCCTACTACTTTTCACAACTTATTTTTTTCTTTTTCGTGCGCACGCTTTCCAAAACGATCAACGGTGTGTTTTTTTAAAAAAATTTTTATATAAAAGTAGCTCTAAAAAAGCAAATAGATCCATTTTTTAACTTTTTAATAATAAATATTTAATTAATTACGCGTTAATAACGTTTCTCATTTTACGTGTCTTATTTAAGCCTTAAAGAACAAGCTAGTAGACTCGCATCCTCCTCTACACACACGACTGACGACTGTACGCCGAGCAGGTGAGCACCAAAGTTTGGTGACCTTTTCCAATCCTTCACGTTAGATTTTTCTTTTGGCGTTTCTAGAAACCCGTCGCCATTGACCGGGTGACACGCGGCGGCAAGACACGGGCAGTAGACGATGACCCCACAACCGCGGGGAGGGCCGTGGCCGAAGCACCACCCCCGACATAGTACTCGCTCCGCTCTAAAATTGTAGGATTTCTACATTTAAATCTTATTTTATAATATAAAAATTTTATATTATTTATAGTACTATTTATTTTATCAATCACTTTCTAGTTAAAATTTATTTCATCTTACTTTACTTCTTTTACCATCATTTATTTTATATTTATTGAGGAGTATTAAAAGCTTTTTCCTTTAACCTTAATATTTGCTAAATAAATTAGAAATATTTATATTTTTTTAAAATATATGTTTTAAAATATAAAGATTTCTGAATT
This sequence comes from Oryza meyeriana var. granulata, assembly GCA_003991445.1. Classification (NCBI taxonomy): domain Eukaryota; kingdom Viridiplantae; phylum Streptophyta; class Magnoliopsida; order Poales; family Poaceae; genus Oryza; species Oryza meyeriana. The sequence goes on from RYFJ01002172.1 coordinate 133,767, forward strand.
GTTTATCAAATACTAAGTTAGATTAAAATATTTCTTTTTAGCAACTTCAGTTGTTAATTTTTAAATTTTGAATTTTAAATTACTTAGATTTACTTTGCAAGTATCTGATTAACTTTCGAATCATGAAAATGATAAGAATCATATAAATTAATATAAAAATATTTATATTATAATATAAAATTTAAATATTAGAAATGTTTATATTTTAGATATAGGAGTCTTACACGCAACGTAACTTCTATCCACCACCATGTTGATTGCACAAATATCACTGTGTGGGCTAACCGGCTAACAAAAAGAACTTGTCAAATCAAACAGAAGAAGAACAAAATGCTAAGGAAAACCCTGTCGCTAGATCGTTACAAACAGAGACAATCGCGGTCGCTACCATAATGATTTCGCTCTTGAGAGTGATGTAAAGTTTCTTGATATTGTATCGTCTTTCCCCCTTTTGCTTCCCTTCTCTTCCAAAAAAACGATAAAAGAAAAAATTCACGTAAAAATAAGATGATTAGCGATATAATATAGCACATGTACTTGATCAAATGAATTTCCGACCTAATGCAGCCCTTGTACTTTATGTTTGTCATCATCGAACAACCGAATCATGAGATGCTTTTTTTTTTTCTGAAAGGAGATGAAATGTTACTTGGCACGTACATAGTAGTATGTGATGGTGTGCTTCTTACACGTAATCGAAAGGAATTATTGGGGTTCTCATATTTTGGCAATGGAGCAAGGGAAGGTTTTCTAGCTCGAGATAAATGGGTTGGACTGTTTGGGCATCAAGAATGGGTCTGTCTTCCCTTATCCCCAAACCTTTAGGCGGATTTTTTTATTTTTTTAATAAAATATTTATAAAAGTATATTTTCATTTCAAAAATTTACAAAAATATACTCCCAACGTTCTCTGGGAGGGCGTTTTTTAAAAATCGCCATCTTAGAGGACGATTTGATGACATAGCTGACGTCCATCAGCATTTTTGCAGGCGGCCCCTTGCCGCCCTCCTAGAGGGCGGTTTTTGGACGGCCAGAGGGTCGCCTACAAAATGGCCACTTTGTTTTTTTTGCTCTTTTTTTTTCAATTAGGAACTCGAGAACAGCAAAACCTTAGAAAAGTGTAGCTCAAATCAATGTAAGATGTGGCCTACAGAAAATTATGAGCGTGCTTTAAAAACCGTGCTGAAACTTCGGACCTCGAAAACTCAATCTTCCAGGCCGAATTTCACAAAAAATTTTCGGACAAGCCCGACGAAGTGGGGGAGAAGCAGATGTAAAATTTTCTGTAGATGTCTGCAGAGTACTTATTTGCCCGATTCCGAGACCGTATACGAAAGTTATGACTGTTTTAAGGTAGGTAGCGCATGCTAGGGAGAAATAGGCACAACTTTTGCAAGCGGCTGCCTGCAAAATAGCCGGCCCGGGCCTTCCATTTTGCATGGTGCCCCATGTCCATTAAAAAATGCTATCTAAGAGGACGGCAAGAGAGCCATTCACAAAAACGTCGGTCCCGCGGCCGGTATTTTTTTCAGGTGGCCCCCTCGCCGTCCTTCTAGAGGGCGGTTTTTTAATGGCTAGAGGGCTGTCTATAAAAGTGCAAATCGCCCTCTGAGAGGGTGTTTAAGAAAAAAAAAGGCCCTTCCAAAGAGCGTTAGGAGTATATTTTTGTAAAATTTTAAAATGAATGTATACTTTGTAAATATTTTATTAAAAATATATAAAAATAAAAAAAATTCCCTTTAGGCTTCATTTGGCAGCTAGGGAAAAGGCCGGGATCCCGGCCTATTACCCCGCCTCAAAGGGCAGCCCACCACGAGGGGAGAGAAATTCCTGGGCTGCTTAAAAACTCATTTGGCTCGGCCTGGGAAGGTAGGTTTCCCGGCCCAATACCCTCCAAACCCCAGGGAAATCCTTCCCTAACCCTAGCTCGTGGAGCTTCACCACGCGCATCGCAATGGCCCGAGCGCCTCGCCTCCTCTCACTACGAATGCCGCCGCCTCCTCTCGTCGCGAATGCGGGCATCGTCGCCTCCCCCGGTGGCAGTCGCCGCAGCAGCCGAGCTGTAGACACGGTGGGCGGTGAGCGCCCCCCCCCCCCCCCCTCCCTACCTCCTCCTCCTCCTCGCGCGCTCCTCTTGGTCACCTCATCGATCTATCTCCGCTGGGTGCACCTGCGGTCCTCCTCGAAGGTATATCTTCTTTGCCTTGGAGTCGTAGTCCTCCTCCTCTGTGGTACTGATCTGGGGTAGAGTGGGGAATCCTCCCAACCATGGTTTCATTCCTTTGATTGGTTTTAGCTGGCTGCGATTTCCTGTTACTGAGATGAAATGTTGGGATTTCCTGTTACTGAGATGAAATGTTGGGAGGTTATTGAAAGTAGGGACATTGCACCCTATTAAGAACCAAGTGAGGATACCAGCAGCCGCCTCTGTATTTCACAATCTGATTAGGAGGCACAATGGCGATGATAGATGGTTGGATCATCAGCCACATGACCCACACAGTATATCACCTGAACATTTTGTTGATGTTGCAACAGGAGACAATGAATATAGCAATGATGTTAATTCACTGAGTAATCAAACTCATCAAGGAAATGTTATTAGGGATGCTATTGCCATGGCAATGTGGAATGATTATGTTCATGATCATCCTAATCTGTTATGATTATGTAATGAAATGAGATGTAACGTGACGTTGGAAATGACTTGTATGTTCTACTCTTGTTTTTAGTATGATGTAATTAGATGCAATGTGTTGGAGAGACTATTATTAAGATTTAACACTAAATTATTCCATTTGAATAAGTTTATTGAAATATCACTGTACATCGGTGATGATTGGTAGAGATTCACCAAAATTTGCTTTCCTACAAGCAAGATCTACTTTGAAAAAGGTGTCACCAAAGGGTCAAGGCGGGGGAACTTCACCAAAATCCATTGTCTCACAAAGAAAGAACAACCCCAAGAGGTATCAAATTATTTATGCATCGGTTTTTTCTGAATTCTTTTTTATGGAATAATTTCCTCGAATATTTCTTATCTTCTTCTATTTATTATTTGTGCAATAGCAAAACAAGCAAGAGCTTCTTGGAACTCCATACTAGAGAAGGGTTTAGTTGATGTTATGCACAAAAACATGAACTCTAGAACTCCGAGTGGATGGACACCTGAAGGGCGGAAGAGGATTGTGCAGGGTTTTCATGATAAATTCCCACATGTTGCATTTTCAAAAGGACAAATACAAGATAAAGAAAAGGAGCTTAATAGAGATTACCGGTGCTTGAAAGATGCAAGGACACAAAGCGGGGTATCCTGGGATGAAAAAAACTTGGCATGATTATTGCTGATGACCCTGTAGTATGAAGCAATATTAGTTTTGTAAGCATTTTTCCACAAGCGCCTGCAATTACTAAACATTCTAGTATTCACTTGTCTAATTTGTTATACTTAACAGTCTTTTCCTCGAGCTAAGAAGTTCCGTAACAAACCTTTTCTAATCTTTGATGCCTTGGGAGAATTATATGATGGTAATTTATTAATTCTCAGATCTGTCTATAAACCATTTGAACCATCTTTCATTTAGCTATTGACATACCTTTATCTTTTCTTGAGTAGGTCAAACTGCCGAGGGCCTCTTAAACTTCACATCCGTTCAGCCAACAAATACACAAGATCAACCAACAAACACACAAGATCATATTGTTACACAAGTAGGTGCTGATGATTCGCATGAGTTTGAGATGGAGAACAACCAAGATGACATCACCAATAATGATCTAATCACAGCAAGTGAGCATATGGAAATCGAGGCAATCAATCAAAGAAGATAATCTGCTAGTACTTCAAGGAAACCCCCGAGGATAAAAGAGAGAAGAACCCCAAAAGGCGTAAGCAAAATGGAAACATGGCTGACATGATGGAGAAGTACATAGAGCTGCGACATAAACAAGCTGAGGAGGAAATGGAACGGGAGAGAGAGGCTACAAAGCAAGTTGATGAATTTTCAATCAAGAAGTGTATTTCTGTATTGGGCACAATGAAAGAACCGTCCCCTGAGGAAAATGCCCAAGCATTTGATGTTTTCGAGGATGCTCAGAATAGAGAAATCTTCATTAGTGCTGATCCAGTATCTAGAATTTTGTGGTTGAGACTTCAGATGGTGAGTGGCATTTTTTTGAGTTATTCATTAGAGATGCACAACATGTAAATTTGAGTTATTCATATCTGATCAACTTTCTCACTATCGACGGGGACGATACACGTGACATAGCTGCTTTGGTTAGGTATGTCCTGCCTGGAATGTTCTCTGTCTTTACTACTAGAAGTCTAGAACCATCTGAATGTTCTCACTCTCACAATATTAGAAATGTTAATGTTCTGAATTGTGGTGTTAAGGTGCAAAAAGGATTCCTTGACCAGCATCAGACTTGTAGTTTACTTTAATCAAAATATGATTGTAGTGTCAGGTTACATCATATATTTTGATTATAGCAGTTAGGAAATAAATGGAAAGAGAAATCCACAATCTATAAATGAAGGGTTAACTCTCATCTGGAATTTTTAGAAGTGTATAAATAGACAGAAACGATGCAATTGTTGTTATTCTAGCAACTATATACTTTTAGTATCAGTGCCATTTTTGGTTACAACACTCATCACATCTGGGGTATGCATCATCTAGGGTCAATTGTTGTTTAGCAGTAACAGAATGGGGACACAAGCTAATCTGCAGCTAGCTTTTGGCTGGGCAGCTTTTAATCCATTTGTTGTAAATGGGCTTGCAGCCAGGTGCATGTAGTCCAAGTTAAACATTGAGATGCAAATTTGGCACCTGATAACTGGATGTATGGGGCTGGATTTTGAATCCTGCTAGTTAAGCTACTTTAGTTATCAGAATATGAACTACTTTTGTATGCCACTACTCAGATTTGTGCTGATATTTATGTTTCATATTTTCCCCTCTAGCAGCAATGAAGGTGCTCATTGGGTGCAGATGGAATGACAGGAACGTCTCAACTTTAGACAGAACTAGATTTGTGTGACCCTGTGTTATCAGTAGAGCAATGTTATATGCAAGTTTATGTGTAATTCGTGTTTGATGCCAACTGCTACAGATTTAGTCCAGTTATTTCCTATGATGGAGTACTAAAGGTTGTGCCGTTAAGTTGGGCAAGTCAAATGTTTGTGGATGGCAAGCACTAATTACTTGTTCTGTTTGTTTTAAAAGTTTGTGATGTTATGGCAAGCACTAATTACTTGTTCTGTTTGTTTTAAAAGTTTGTGATGTTTTCTCTGACTTTTGGAACAACTACTAGTTACTAACTGAATTCTGTAGCCATTTTTTTAGATATTTTAGAATTTTTCAGATTTTTATGTTAGTTTTCAGATTTTTTTCTAATTTTCTCTAGAAATTTTTCGAGTTTTTTTATAGTATTTTGAATTTTCTGTAGCTTTATCTTTAGACGTTTTCACTATTTAAATTCTGAATTTTACATGAGAAATATCCCCACCCCTGTGATTCCAAACAGTGAAAGTATTAGACTCATGGTAGAGGGGGATTGTAAGGGGATTGGGTGCTGGGAGGGGATTAACCTAATCCCCACGGGGTGAATCTCCCTAGGGAAGTCTTATACTGTTGCCAAACAAGCCCTTAAGGAATTCAGATCCATATTTCAATTGTCCTTTTAATTTAGACCTTCGGATGCGTGCGTGCATGGCCCGTTAGCTCCGAACCCGTCCGGTCTTTTTCGGTGTAACCTTGTATGGAGTGAGTTCTGCTTGCATTGGCTGGAATCTTCGGACGATTCGTCTAGAGTTAAGCACTTGGAGAGGGAACATATGCTATACATATAAACTTTTTCGTGTATATATGGTATACATCAATTGACGAATATCAAAATTTTTTAAAAAATTTATACATATACTTTCAATAGTATTACATATATGTATAAAGGCTCGTCTTCAAATTTATTATATTTTAGCCGTAAAAAAAAAATCTAACATTTTTAAGAGTATAAATTTATCAGAATTTTATCTTTTTTTTCTTATGTATAATATATTTGAAGATAAAACTTTATACATAGACGTAGTGCTATTGGAAGTATATGTATAATTTTTTTTAGAATTTTTGATAATATTTGATACACGGTGTGTGTATAAAATATATTTCCAAGCACTTACAGCCTAAAGAGAGGGAGAACCTCATAAAAAGAGACTTGATATCTGAAAGGCACACTACTCCCACTAGATTATTAAATAATATTTTCTTTTCCAAACTGTAAAGAGATTTGGTCAGGCCCTAAATTAGAGGTTGATAGCTGCTGATAATTTGAACTCATGAAATCCTACAACAAGAAGGAGACTAGCAGAGGAATTGGGTTATTGTACCAGCTTAAAAGCCACACGTAAAATAAAAAAATCATTAACACATGATTAATTAAGTATTAACTATTAAAAACTTAAAAAATAAATTTATTTGATTTTTAGAGATACTTTTATATATAAAGTTTTATAAAAAATATACTATTTTATATTTTGAGAAACATGCTAATGAAAACCGAGGAAGAAAAAAAATCAAAAGCAGAAAGGAACACCCTAAGGAAATGGGAATAAACTCCTTGCATCTTTCTGACCGGGAAATTTGCCCTTCTAGAGTCTAGATAAATAAAATTCGGGAATGTAAACCCTGTTCTAGACAAATAAAATTTCATAGTAAAAAGAGGTCTTAGGTAGCATTAGGTAGTGAGTGTTAGGGGAGAAAACTCACCCGTTTTTCATAAGCACACCTACTAAATTACTAAACAGTACCTTTTTTTTAAATTTTCTATTTAAAATTTGCTTTAAAAATTAAATAAATTTATTTTTCAAGTTTGTAATAATTAAAACTTAATTAATCATATGCTAATGACTTATCTTATTTTACGTGTGTTAAAAAGTTCAGCCAAACACGCTCCTGCGAACTCAGCCTTAGCTGCAAATTCCAGAACACAGATGCGCTTCGGCGAATCGCTTCCCTTCCGTCTCGAAGAAGCCTCGTCGAACAAGCCTCGTAATTACGAGCGTGCGCGCCCAACCAGGGAGGCATATATCATGCTACTCCCTCTTCTCTCAAATATAAATATTTATAGATTCTTAAACAGATTAAGATTAAAAAAATCTATAGTATTTTTTATTAAAAGAGGGATAGTTAGCAGTGAGAATAAGGTTAGCTTAGGATATGGAGAAATTTAAACGGGTGGTGGTTGGTATAAGAAATAATACTCTACAAATACTTATATTTATTTGTATATAATTTTTTAATCCTAGAAGCTTTATGATTATATTATTCCCGATGGTTGTTAAACCCCATTTTGATCGTTAATATTTTAATAATTAAAGGGAATATAACATGTTACTTTGTTGTTCTTTTCTTAAACTAATAAAATTTCACGAGTTTTATTGGTACAGCATATTTCTGTTTAGTCTAAAGATACGGTAGCACGCGATTATGATTTTTTATGTGATTCCAGACCTAACCAGATTACCTTGATTGACTGAAATCCTTTTCAAATGTGTGATCTCAGTGCTAATCTGATGGCTTGATTAACTAACCGAATTATGAGTCAAATGAATCAAGTAATTCAAAGCTTCACGTTATATAGATACATTTTGTTCTGTATATCATCTGAATTTTACATGATCCCATGCAGGTCAAGTGCGTTAGTGGTGCAGGCTTAATCAAGGAATTTTCTAGGGACATTCCATCAATCAGTTGGCATATTCTACGTATTAGTTGGTGAGATCTTAGTTACTACATATAGATATTTGGTTTACCTTATATCTAGTAAATTTGTGTAACAACTAGCACCCCAGTTTCCAAAATCTGCAGGCTCTTCCAAAGAGCAGACCCATGTATACATGGCAACCCACTTACACTTTTGTTCTCAATTAGTGTAGAAGGGTTTTAGCCCAGAGATGTTATGGTTGAAATGCACAGGTTTATATGCTAGATCAAGATGAGCCACATAGGCCTATACTACTGCATGGGGGTATTACAATTTGTTAGGCAGACACTCTTTTAAGTTAAAAACGATTAAGCTAAGTGTTGATCAACAAGGAATAATGGAGGTCCCTTATCCTGTCTGGTGCCATGCAATGTGCCTCCTCCCTTCTCTGGCTATACCAAGTCATCAAAATGACCCTGTTGGGCTCCAAGACCCTAACCTCCTACCATCCACTACTTTGACCCTCAGGGCCATAACATAGATATGGTGAGATACTCAAATTGATATATGTACTAACCGAGTTAATCAAGATAAATGAACTAGTGTCTTCATCTCTAGTTATCAAAGGCAAAGCAAAACACAATATGAATAGTTGTGCTAGATGGTGTTTTTTTATCAGATGCATCCATAAATCAGAGAGTTTGTTCTAATATTATTTAGGATCATGCAATGAATTTTTTTCTACCCTCATATGGTCAGAATATGTAAGATGTTAAGAAATTAAATTCCACACAGGAATTTAAAGAAGTGAGATCAAAATTACCATGTTCCTCACTTGTCTGTACAGAAAGCCAGTGCCTTCAACCTCAAGCTGTAAGATAGCATCCTGCGCAGCAAAAGGAAAAAATGTCAGGTCGAAATGGTACTTAATGTTTGGTCAATTGAATAATAACAATGAAAGGAAAACAATACTTAATGCTGCATTGTCAAGGTCAAAAAGTAAAACCAAGAAATGCGAGCTTTAATTACCATTTCAATAACATTGAAGCACATTATCTTCTTTATAGGACTACGCACACGATCATTGTGTACTGCATTGGCGAAAGATGTAAAGTCATGTATTCCAACAAAATGCTTTGCAGCCTCCCGCATAGCTTGTGAATTAAGTTTATATGCACTATGATAAGCATAAAGATTATGAAAAGGGTCCATGACTGCTCCATTATAAATCTTGTAATGATAAATTTTGCTCTTCGTGGATGTTCGGGCATGGAATTCAGGCTTTGCTGCACTAATTTCTCTCACTCGAATCTCATGAGGAAGGAGGCCATTGATTGCAGAGTGAATGCTCTCAAGACAATGGTGGGCAAAAGGCGTGGTGAAATGCGCCACCTAGATAACAACAAATATGATGTGTTATCCCACCATATAAAACAAAATTATAGAACCAAAACAAGTACTGCAGGATAAGGATATAAGTGACTGTACATCAACTTGACTCTTGTCTACAGATAATAATATATATATATCAACCTGACCCCATGCATGAACACCTGTATCTGTTCTGCCAGCACCAACCAAGGAGAGCTCCTTGCGATCCAGCTTAGTGAAGCATGTCAGGGCATTTTCAATACAACATTGTATGGTTGGAGGCGATGGTTGATACTGCCAACCTGAAACATGATTGTAGTTAGATGTTTGAGATTTCAATTCACACAGAAGATCAGGCAAGTTAGTTTATATAATAGATGCATGACAGGTAAAGTATAACTGAAAGCCAATGATAAGGAAAAGCCATACAAAAAGTTATATACTCAGTACAGAGAAACATTACAGCTTGGTGTGTTAGATAATTAAGAACTTGCTTCAAAGAAGACTTGACAAAATTGCAGAATATTAGTTCAAAAGAAAATATATTTACAAGAGATAATAGAGTAGGAGGAGATCAGAACTGATGTGTTTTGCAACAAATATAGGTAAATCAAATCCAATGAGAATGCAAATGAGATATCTTTGGACCCCGCAGTACGTTATGCAGAAGCAGATCCAAACAGGCTTTTCATGACAATTAGAAGGGAGCATCTAACGGTTTTCATGACAATTAGAAGGGAGCATTTAACGGCAAGCAATCATGCACAGTCATCAGTTTTCTAAAAGCCTCCCATGTGTACCAGTATTCGTTCGTTTCTTTCACCTAAGATCATGGAAAAGAGTACCCTAATCTCCTTTTTTTCTGACACAGTTTTCAATTCAATGTGATAAAATCTCAAGCCTCACCCTGCCCAAAACAACCCAAAATCACCCTTTCGAAAACTTTTTTACTAAATTTTATTATGTTTAATTAAGAACAACAAAATCTAATCCTCCTTCCCATTACCCAATAACTCAAAATCACCCTTACGACCTTACGAATAACTTTTTTAATACGAATAACTTTTTTAATATGTTTTCAGCGAGAACAAGGAAATCTAATCCCCTTTCCATCACTTAATAAAATAAAATCTTCTGTGAACCATCCAGACCATTCACTAAAAAAATTCATAATTACGCAGGAGGAAACTAACAACCTTTGAACTTGGTACCGTCGTACGCGATCACCATACGCCACTTGTACGCTCCATTCATCGTCTCCATCCGCGCCTTGTTGGTGTCGGTGTCCTCCGGCAGCGGCACCGTGCAATGGTTGCCATCCCCGATCTGAGACCCACAACACATTGTATTTGGTTAGGGAGGAAGGGAGTGTAGAGAGAGAGGAAAGGGATTTTACCGAGGTATTTCCTTCTATAGAGGCGACATTGGTTAGGGAGGAAGGGAGTGTAGAGAGAGAGGAAAGGGACTTTACCGAGGTATTTCCTTCTATAAAGGCGGCAGCGGCGTGAGGAGGGAGCGAAGCAAACCGGAAATCTGCCAAACCCAGCATATCCAAATTCTTGAGCCGATGCGGAGAGGCGGCAGCGGCACAAGGAGTAGGCGAAACGAACCGGAAATCTGCTAAACCCAGCATATCCAAATTGTCGAGCCGATGCGGAGAGGTGGCAGCGGCGATGGCGGCACGAGGAGTGGGCGAAATGAACTGGAAATCTGCTAAACCCAGCATAATCCAAATTCTTGAGCCAATGCGAAAAGGACCCAGCAGTAATAAGGTATGGATACATGCGGCATATACGGAATTACATACCATAAAGTTCTGCTTTACTATTCTGATATTCTCCTTTTTTAAAAGAAAGCGATTATTGATCACGTAAAATAAGATTTACAGGGCAAATATTTTTAAAGCAAATAGCAGTATAACTTGTGTATTTATATGGATAGATATGTTTTAAAGTTTATAATATAAACAAGTATGAATATATTCGTTACAATATTTATACATACATATGTACAATTGTTTATCAATAATATTTCCTTATTAATAATTTTAACTTGTATTTATAATAAACTTTGTTTATTTATATTATATTGCCATATATTTATTTTTTTATATTTTTTTATTCTAAACTACAACTAATTTGAAAATATTAGTGTACCTAATTTATAAAATATTAAACTTATATTGTTTATTCAGCTTTTCATCGTTTTTAGGTTGTACTTGGCATGTAACATTGTCTTTTTTATTCTAAACTATAGCTAATTCGAAAATATTAGTGCACCTAATTTAAATATCTATATTATTAGTAAATTTTTAGAATAGAGTCCACCAAACCTCTTTAATACCACTTTACTATTTTAACCATTCAACCAGTAGTATTTTTTTCTCTTCCTCGTTTTCTTGCTCCTCCTCGTTTTCGATCTGCGTTAATTAAGGACATAGTAGTCTTTTAACCTCTTGTTAAATCTTTCTTCGATTAGGTGAAACTACACTCTTTTAGGGATGGAGGGAGTAGAATATACAGAAGACACGCGAACTGAGCTCAGCCGTTTCATTCATGATCTTTTTTGTTCTAAACTATAGCTAATTTGAAAATATTAGTGTACCTAATTTAAATATCTATATTATTAGTCTAAATTACTTTTCAAATTTAAAATATAACAATACCCAAAATCTATGATGCATGGATACGCGATACGGGTACGGTGCTACATATATGGTGATACGGGAATTTTCAAAATCATCAACACGTCGGTACGTCGAGTATATATATGTGTGTGTGTGTGTGTGGGCGCGTGTGCGTGTGTGTATACATATATATTAAAAATAAATAGGCAAGGGTACAGATCTAGGAGTGTTTCTGGTAGCTATGTCTTCAGCTGCAGCAACCTCTGCGTGCAGTTGCTCAAGGATTGGCACTATCACTTTTGGCAAATCTTTATTCCAGCTACAGACAGGGAGCTAGTGAGCTACTACAAGTGAAGAAGTGAAAAACAAGATGCTGACCTTGGGATTTCAAGGGCTTGAGGACGACGCAGCTGTCGATGTAGAGGCTACGAGCCGTCGAGCCTACGACGACGACCAGGCAGCTGGCTCCGGGAGGCCGGCGCCCGCGCCGGAGAGGCACGCGACGCACGACGGGGAGCCGCTCATTGCTCTGCTCGCTCTCGATGCAGTGGGCGACGGCGTACGCGGCGCACGGCGGTTGGCAAACGAGACGATGGGGCTGCTGACTCCAGGAGGTCGGCGCCGGCGCCGAAGAGGCAAAGGGAGCCGCTCCTTGCTCTGCTCGCTGGGCGACGACGTACGCGGTGCACGGCGGTCGGCGAATGAGACGATGGGGCTAAGGAACAGTGGCGCGGGGTAGGGGAGGAAAGCGGCGGCGGCGGCTTCGGTGGCAGCACACAGGATGACGGCTGGAGGCGGCGCTAGATCGGGAGAGGGATGAGGAGAGCCCCAGCCGAGGGGAGTAAGAGCAAGCCCAATCCAACTCTCAAATTTGATCTCCTATTAGCTAAAATAGGAGCTCTCTCTATTTCACTCCACACTCCAACCGATCCCTCATATTTTTAAGTGGGGCCCACTTGTCAGTGGCCCACGCCTTTCTTTTTCTCCCTTTCTCTCCTCTCTCTCTCACTTTCCTCTTCTCGGCCTTTCCTCTTTTGGCCGACGCGGCTCGGGGCGGCGGGGCCGACGGCTCGACGCGGCGGGGCCGACGCGGCTCGGGGCGGTAGGGGGGCTCGACGCGCCGGCGGTAGGGGCGGCGGGGCCGACGGCTCGGGGCGGCGTGGCCGACGCAGCTCGGGGCCGCGACCGACGCAGCTCGGGGCGGCGGGATACGCCGGCGGCCGGTCTTCCAAGATCTGAGGTGAGCCATTCTTCTCCTTTCCCTCCTCTCCTCTTTTTTAGGTTTTGCATTTGTTGGTGCCGATACCGGCGGGCCGACGCCGCCGATGACCGGAGGGGGTCGGGAGAGGGGCGGCTGGAGGAGATGAGGGCCTCCTACATCTGGGGGGTTGCCTCCCCCCGGATGAGGGCCCCCTCCAGATGAGAGGTGGGTTAGGATTTCGATTGGAGACGATTTTTAGCCCACAAACCCCTAAATTTGAGATGAGGGTTGGTTTGAGAGCTCCATTGGAGTTGCTCTAAGCAGGCCCCAGTTGTCCCTGTGCTTGCTTTGGTTGGTGGCTTGGGATTTACTACTACATATACTGGCAGTTGGGTTGGTCTAGTTTGGGCTTTGGGCTGAACTGTTTAATGGCTAACTGCTGTCGACCGTAGAAAATGAGATCCTATTGGCAGTTTTGCTAGGTGGATAGTTTCATTTCCTTGATACTCCCTCCGTCCCTAAGGCCAGTCCCAGTCCACGCTTTATAGAGATTTTATGCACATTAAATAGGATAACAATTTAACATGATCACTAGCTTTCAGAGGAAACTGCATTGTACTAGCTTTCACTAGTAAAATTATAGAGTGAATACTAGAAACATGATCACAATTCTACAGATAAGCTGGAGTATTTTTGTTCTGGGTAACCTCTATGGTTTAGTTTCAGAAAAGATGAATTTGTCTGAAATTAGCACGCCGGTGAAAGTGGCTTTCTTTTGGCTTTTCTTTTCTGCATAGGCTGGATGAGGAAGACATTTGATGCAAAACAATGGATGATTTTTGGTGGCAATAGTTTGTTTTTGACAAACAGTGGATGATCAAGTCTAATTTAGCTGCATGGGCCAATTGGGGGGAAGGGGTCTTTGTTTTGCTCCAGTTTCTATACTGCTTTGTGTTTGATCGACTCCACTTTCTTCTGTTTTCTGCTCTGTTTTGGTCCCCTCCCCCTACCGTGATGTTTTTCCTTCTGTCACTTGAGTGGCAAAGTTAAAAACACATGGCCCACACATTAAGCCCAAAAGCACACAAAATACAAAATGCATCCATGAGGCACACATACAACTCGACCAAAAAACATATCCAAAAATTTGAAGCTGGCCTAATAGATTCAAATTTTCAGCACACAAGAGCCCAAAACAGAACATCCAAAAGATGCACTTACAAACAGAGCCTAATAACAAACCGGCCCAATATTATATCAAACCCGTTAATGTGGTCAGTGTAGAGCAAGTTTTCTAGTTTTGTCCTTTTCCTTTTTTTTTAGGCCATTGGATACAGATTGGATGGCCTAAGGAATCAACTGACAAATTCATTTTTTTCCAGACAATTGATCAATAGTCGTCTCCTTTGTTTTAATATAAGGCAACTGCTAAGCAACACTCATAATCTTGTTTTGGGGTCAAAATGTGAGCCTGGCGGTATGACGAATTTCATTCGAATTCCATAATTTTCAACTGCTTTCCTGGATGATGACCTTGCATAAGAAACAAAGCAACCTGAAAATCAAGCAGCTATGTTTCCTCTTTCGGACCACTTGCAGAACTATCCAGATTGTTCTTTTTGTCAGAAGGTGTGTTCATGACGTCCTCACTGCTGAACCCAAGCTCTGACATATCTTGCTTTGCCATCAGATTTCTGGAACAAAGATATTTTTCACAAAGATACAATGCACAATAATAACATGTCTTGAACTCATAATGGAAATAGCAGCATTAAACCTAAAACTAAAAAATCAAATTGTGCAGAGTTTTGACTTGTGAGCCTGAATAATTGGGTTCAAATATCAAAGTTCTTAAGCATCCTTAATGCAGCAAGAATTTCAGATATTAATAGAACTAAGTGATTTATCTTAAAATTGGCTACTACAAGCATCAAAACATCCCCAACAAGACTTTAGCCTAAAAAACAAAATACTACAAATAGTAGCTGCTTAATAGTGGTTGCAACATTCGCTGCTTCACTCAGCCACCATGATATAGCACATGGCACATGCGTTGCACTGCATTAGGTTATGCATACAGCCAAAACATTCTCGGTGGACCAAGCTAGGGATTGCTAATGCAGCAAACGAGACCATGATGTAAAAGGCTGAGCATGTGAAGTAGAACTCAGACTATCAAGCGTTGATACAGAAGTATGTGGCAACTTTATTGAAGAAAAGAGATAGCTTACCGAAATCATATATTGATGCATAAACAGATAATTAGCATTCAAGAAAAATCCCATATGCCTAGAAATTCTGAAATTCATGCATACCCTCCTTCCCTATTCCCGCAAAGATGGTTGAAGAGGAATTGTTTGCCTCAACTATTCAAACATGTGATCGCTAGATGCAGGCAACAATGCAAAGATGAACTGTTTCACTCAGCCACTGAATGAACTGAACTTGTAGTCAGTATCATGTTAAATAACAAGTTATTGGTTTAGATAAGCAACAATCCTAGGGGCAAAGGTTGGGCTAACTACAATATGATAGAGTAAGTCACAGATCTGAAATTAATATGTCAAGCATGCTCACCTCTCCATCCTACATTCCAGGTACTTCTTTGAGAACTGCCGACATTTTTCAGACTGAAATCCTGTTGATTTAAGGCAGGCAAGATAGTCTTTCTTCTCCTGTTTGAACAGGCAGCCATCATACAACGAGTAATGGATCCAACAATCGGCAGAAAAAGGGTGTGCAACCTTACCAAGTCACACTCATGCAAGTGATCCAGTGGGAACACTCCTTTTTCGGGAGGTACAGGCCTCACACCCCGATTTCCACCAAACGCACCGCCTGTTAGAACCCACAAAGTTTAGGATAACATGAGAATTGAGCAGGGAACAGTCAATACACGAATGGAATCCATAAGTTTTTCACAATTGTGACAGACGTCCAAAGCAAACCAATGTAGACAGAATATTTATAGAGGGCAAATTCAGGATCGGCACACCTGCACTCATTCCACACCGAAACTTGATAACCAAGCCCAGATGACTAGAAACGCCTCACACAATGCTTCAACACTGCAAGGAAACAGGACACAAGTGAGCCGTGCTAGTACCATAGTAGCCTCATAGAGCTTGCGACATTTCGTCAGGTAATATTCACATTGGATTTCAATCAGAAGCAGGAGAATCAGACAAAATAAGCAAAGCACAAGACAGAGAAGAAGTCGATGCCTTAGAATACCAGCCACCAGGCGGGGGGGGTGGGTGGGTAGGATGGGATTGAAGAACTCGTTTGGCGACAGCGTGCTCACACGTGAGGCAGCAGGGGGCTAAGGAACAGTGGCGCGGGGTAGGGGAGGAAAGCGGCGGCGGCGGCGGCGGCTTCGGTGGCAGCACACAGGATGACGGCTGGAGGCGGCGCTAGATCGGGAGAGGGATGAGGAGAGCCCTAGCCGAGGGGAGTAAGGAGGCCCCAGTTGTCCCCGTGCTTGCTTTGGTTGGTGGCTTGGGATTTACTACTACACATACTAGTAGTTGGGTTGGTCTAGTTTGGGCTTTGGGCTTAACTGTTTAATGGCTAACTGCTGTCGACTGCAGAAAATGAGATCCTACTGGCAGTTTTGCTAGGTGGATAGTTTCATTTCCTTGATACTCCCTCCGTCCCTAAGGCCAGTCCCAGTCCACGCTTTATAGAGATTTTATACACATTAAATAGGATAACAAATCAACATATATAATGACATGGCAAAGAATTAAAGAGGAGAGAGATGTGATCAATGAAACTGATGCTCACCGTTTCCAACACGTGTATTTCATCTCTACATATTTCATTAACCCCCATTGGTTATTTAGATCAATATTTAAATGATATGCTACTATATAAAACCGTGAAATGAAATTTTGCATTGGAAGAAGTAGTTTTATCCATCAAGTCAAATATTCTTAGATGACATGGCACTCTTGAAAATCGCACAATAAAACTTTGCACTGGGAATAGCCTAAGTCCCTAAAAGACTGTTGTTTTAGCTTAAGATTTATCTCAAAAAAAGTAAATTTTTAGAGTAGAGTCCACCAAACCTAGTCTTAGTTTGAGAGTGAGTGAAGGGGAAGAAGATCACTCAAAACGAGGTAAGCCATTAGCGCATAATTAATTGAGTATTAGCTCAGCTGTCGGAGGATGAAACCTCGACGGCGGGAAGTCGGGAGACCCCCCTTTGAGGTTCGGCCAGGGGAGTGGTTCTCAGGCGGAGTCGGCGTCGGTGTGGAAGAAGATCGATGGTCGGATGAATCGGCGCACAAGAAAGACACAAGGAAGTATACAGGTTCGGGCCGCACGGGGGCGTAATACCCTACTCCTGTGTGGATGCTAGCTGGAAATGAATGTATTCGCGGTGTTACAAGGTCAGCTTAGCTCGAGGCCGAAGCTGAAGAAGAAGAACAGTAACTAGAGTATGCTCCAGTCAGATATTCTCTGTCCTCTTCCGTCGGGCGTGGATCCTCCTTTTATCCGTCAAAAATCGAGTCCCCTGCGCCTAATCCCTGAGAGAGAGAGAGTGTTTAGGTATGCTATGTCTTGTCATGGACCTCCGCGCTCCGGCCGTCTGCTGAGTTGTCCGGGAGGCGCGTCTCATCGTCGCCCGGCTGTCGGTAGTTGCGGGCGGCCCGACAGTGACGACGCTGTCGGCTTGGCCCGTCACGGTTGTCGCCTCCCGTGTCAGCCGTGGGCGGCTAGATGCCGCCTCCCTCGCCAGCTGCGGGCGGCCAGACACTGACGAGGCTGTCGGCTTGGCCCGTCTCATCGTCTGCCAGGCCGTGGGAAACCGGAGCCCTCTCCCTGTATCGGGAGCCAGCCGACAGGGGGTCATTATGACGACGCACGCATGTCCAGCCGGGAGACAAGCGGGAGGCGCGCCGTCGCTTCTCCATTAATGCGGGTAGTTGGGAGCAGATCCGCTCAAGCCGGCCTCGTTCCTCGGGGCGGAGAGCCCATCGGGCCCTCCACGCGCACGAGACACCGAGGCCCCGGGTCCCGTGCCCAGGAGCGGCACCCGGGGGTGGCGCTTTCGGGCCCGGGCAGCGCCCAGGCCCCAAGCATTTAATGGGACAACTCCTAATAGCCCGCCGCCACGTGTGCAGAAAATGGGCCCTGGGGGAGCTGACGTGGGGGAAGATCCACGCGTCTCCAGAGAATGTGAGACCCCCATTCCTGTTTCGCCGACACCGTGTGAAACTCCCATTGAGAGAGTTTGTATTTCATCTCCACATATTTCATTAACTCCCATTGGTTATTTAGATCAATATTAAATGATATGCTACTATATAAAAACCGTGAAATGAAATTTTGCATTAGGAGAAGTAGTTTTATCCATCAAGTCAAATATTTTAGATGACATGGCACTCTTAAAAATCGCGCAATGAAACTTTGCACTGGGAATAGCCTAAGTCCCTAAAATACTGTTGTTTTAGCTTAAGATTTATCTCAAAAAAAGTAAATTTTTAGAGTAGAGTCCACCAAACCTAGTCTTAGTTTGAGAGTAAGTGAAAGGAAAGAGGAAGATCACGTAAAACGAGGTAAGACATTAGTGCATGATTAATTGAGTATTAGCTATTGCATTCAAATCGGGTGAAAACTCCCCTCATTTCCCGTGAGCACGTTTTCCGAACTGCTAAACGGTGCGGTTTTTGAAAAATTTTTCTATATAGAAGTTGCTTTAAAAAATCATATAAATCTATTTTTCAAGTTTGCAATAGCTAATACTCAATTAATTATGCGCTAATGGCTTACCTCGTTTTGCAAGTGATCTTCTTCTCCCCTTCACTCACTCTTAAACTAAGACTAGGTTTGGTGGACTCTACTCTAAAAATTTACTTTTTTTGAGATAAATCTTAAGCTAAAACAACAGTCTTTTAGGGACTTAGGCTATTCCCAGTGCAAAGTTTTATTGTGCGATTTTCAAGAGTGCCATGTCATCTAAGAATATTTGACTTGATGGATAAAACTACTTCTTCAATGCAAATTTTCATTTCACGGTTTTATATAGCATATCATTTAAATATTGATCTAAATAACCAATGGGGAATGAAATATGTAGAGATGAAATACAAACTCTCTCAATGGGAGTATCACATGGTTTTTCAACGTGTTGGAAACGGTGAGCATCAGTTTCATTGATCACATCTCTCTCCTCTTTAATTTTTTGCCATGTCATTATATATGTTGATTTGTTATCCTATTTAATGTGTATAAAATCTCTATAAAGCGTGGACTGGGACTGGCCTTAGGGACGGAGGGAGTATCAAGGAAATGAAACTATCCACCTAGCAAAACTGCCAGTAGGATCTCATTTTCTGCAGTCGACAGTAGTTAGCCATTAAACAGTTCAGCCCAAAGCACAAACTAGACCAACCCAACTGCTAGTATGTGTAGAGTAAATCCCAAGCCACCAACCAAAGCAAGCACGGGCGACAACTGGGCCTCCTTACTCCCCTCGCTAGGGCTCCTCCTTATCCCTCTCATCCGAGTCTAGCGCCGCCTCCAGCCGTCAATCCTGTGTGTGGCTGCCACGCAAGCCGCCGCCGCCGCACGCCGCTTTTCCTCCCCCTACCCCGCGCCACTGCCTTAGCCCCCCTGACTGCCTCACGTGTCCGACGACAAAGCATGTGAGCACGGCTGTCGCCAAGATGAGTTCTTACAATCCCATCCCACCCACCCACCCCCCCTGCCTGGGGTTGTATTCTAACGGCAGTCGACTGCTTCTCTGTCTTGTGCTTTGCTTATTTTGTCTGATTCTCCTGCTTCTTATTGAAATCCAATGTGATATTACCTGGACGAAATGTCGCAAGCTTATGAGGCTACTACGAGTACATAGCACGGCTCACTTGTGTCCGTGTTCCTTGCATGTTCTAAGCATTGTGTGAGGCGTTTTAGTCATCTGGCTTGGTTTAGCAGTTTCGGTGTGTAATGAAGTGCAGGTGTGCCCGATCCTGAATTTGCCCTCTTATTAAATATATCTGTTCTACATCGGTTATGCTCTTGGACGATCTGTCACAATGTGAAAAACTTATGGATTTCCATTCGTAGTGTGATTACTGTTCCGCTCAATCTCATTTATCCTGAAACTTTGATATACAGTGTTTTTAACAG